>KV908453.1:284227-309227 GCA_002005505.1 Botryococcus braunii
TACAAGTCGGGGTAGTCAATAGTATCAATATACATAGTCTTACAAAATATAATATTTACTACTAAATAATCATAATATAGAATCTTATATAAGAGAGAGATAGAGCGAGAGAGAGAGAGAGAGAGAGAGAGAGAGAGAGGGAGAGAGGGGGGGAGAGAGAGAGAGAGAGAGAGAGAGAGAGAGAGAGAGAGAGAGAGAGAGAGAGAGAGAGAGAGAGAGAGAGGAGAGAGAGAGAGAGAGAGAGAGAGAGAGATAGAGAGAGAGAGAGAGGGGGGAAAGGTGGGGGGCATTGATTTATCACCCTAACATCAAATTTAATTCACACTCATACATGAGGACAAGAACAGATAAATTTCATGCACACTCATACATGAGGACCAGAGCCCTTGTGGGGAGGGTACAGCATTGCATCACTGCATCCACTTTCTTGAAGAATTCGCATATCAAGAAGTAATTTGTCTCTTGCGTTGGAAAAATTCCATGTATGCAAGGCCCCGAGGGCCTTTCGCGCATGGCGCCCTTGTAAACCTGTCCAAACACTGACAGGATCCGACGGACCAAATATCTGATCCGCTACCTTCAAGCAGTTTGCTTGCGCTTCTTAGTAGTCATTCACCCCAATCACTGGTTGCTGTGTTGTTTCCTCCCGCGCTGCTAGGCGTTTGCAAACAAGATGCATGAGACCTAATAAGGGTACTTGGAACGTGGGGTTTTCGGCCTGACATAGCATGCCCACAAGACCTCCACTGCATGTGGCTTTCAACGTCCAAAATGTTTTTGGGGCCGGCCAAATGATGAAACATTATTAATAATGTGAAGCAGGGCATCCAAAGGAGCCTGAGTTGCTGCGCCAGACACCCCGACCTCCTTAAAGCTGGCTTAAGAGGTGCCAGGCAAGCAGAGGGGGGTGCTCGGCACCAGCAGTGACGATAACATTCCTTTTCACTTCCATGAGACTCCCGTAAATCGCCCGTAAATTTCCCGTAAATCTGCGGGAAACCCTTGAAAGACCTGCAAAAGCACGACCTGATTCTTCTTCCCATCACTCTCCCAATCTTCCATTATATAATGGATATATGAGCCCTGCTCTCCCACACTTCTTGCTGCCGGCTCCTCATACCGACCTGAGGGAGTGTTGCGCTGGTTTACAGGTGCCAATATTCAACACCACTTTAATCAGATAAGACGCGGGCTACCGGGCCGGAGCAAGCTTGTGTATGTTCTTATGTATTTCTTCGGTTTCCGTTCATTTTTTAATTCATGTTTTCTGCTTGCTGCTTCTCGCTCTTTGTGTTGTGTGATTATTGTTTTGCCTTCAGGATTGTGGTTTTGGTGTACGCCTCGCAGAGTCTGGTGCATGTGGTCTTGCCCGGTCTTTGGGCTCTCCCTCCCTGTTTCCCACCCTTCCTCCCTGCCTTCCCCTCCCCCTCCCCTCCCTCTAACTCTCCTTCTACATGTACTTAACAAAAGAATTGATGCGTAAAAACTAGCAGGGTACCACATGTAAAGTTCAGGAAGCCCCGCCTGTACGGGCTGGGCATCCTGCACTAGTGGGAGTACATGTGTGAGTACTCCCACATGCATGGTACCCATTTGTAAGTTACGTCCATGCAAACTAAACCCAAGCTTGGTCAGGTGTAATATTAAAACTCCACTCGAATTGAGAATATGTACTCATGTCTAATCCAAACAAACTCGCCGCAACTCCCACTCCCCCCTCCCAGAGCGCCCGTACATACCGTGTGGTACACACCCCCGCGCGCAGTACACATTCGCCCCCCCTCCTATTAACTAGATTCACCTTCATCACGCCCGCCTTCGCCTCCCTGACTGAACCCTTTTTTCCAGCCCCCTCCCCCTCACTGTACATGTCTCCCTCCACCCTTTCCGTAGCCCCTTCAGATGCCCCCTCTCCAATCCACAATTACAATCATCCTCACCCTCCAAGGCTCTGAGACGCTTCCTTCCTCCCCCCTGCTGCCCTTTCCCCAATGAATCTCCGGGTTTTTAAGAACTGTTGTGTGAACCCACTTCTTCACGACGCATGGTCTTGGCCGCAGTACCTCAAAAGCGACAGTTAAGAAAGGAATTACAACCAGCTTTTTGCAATTTTGAAATGATCATCAAGTTAATACCCGGCAATGACAATGCATGTACATCTTAAAACATGTCTTAAGAAATCGAAACGCTTCTTTGCGGCTGCACCAAGCAAGAATCTTTCAAGGAATTACAAGGTAATACAGCAGTAATTAGCATTATAAGCATACTAATGTCCGGAGGGGGGTTTGCCTGTAACGTTACAGGCCGACCCGGCGGAGCGCCCTCGGAAGGGGGGGGGGGGGTTGTTATACATCCAGCAATTCGTTTTCAAATTTTCAATGCAGCTAGGCAGGCCCTAGACCATTTGAGCATCATTTGCATGTCCCCAGGCAAAGGTCAACCTGCAAATGTTCTCATGATGGTTAATACATATCCGCCATGCAGACGCACAGTGTGCCCAAATTTGCGTTGTTTAAACCGCATATGCGCAATGCAGACGCGCCACGCATCACCTCAGCTTGGGTCATTAAAACCGCAGAAAGAACTCAAATCGACATTATTGTAAATGCTAGTAAACATTCAAGAACGCATTCCTTGAAACAGATCACCGTATACGTATGAGTATCATATATCGATGCGACACGTGAGCATCACGTGGTGCATTATAGTGGAAGAATATATATGCAGAAACATTCACTAGAAGTTCTCCAAGCATGACACAGATGGCCACACAAATGTTGCCAAGAAAAGTGCACCACGTGATGTCCCCATGAGGGCTGAGTTGAAGAAAATTCTTCACCTTTTTATTACCAAGTTAGATTTCGTTTACAAACACGCAAGATGTATATGCAAGCCCGCCATCCACATCCAGGAAGGAGTGACAAGATTTTTGTATGCATACATGCACACCTGGACTGACATAAAGAGCTTAAAAATTGACAAACAAGCATGGTTTTTGTGCAAGCCCGCCAACCACATCCGGATCCTATAGGAGCTAAGTAGAAGCGAGAGGCAGAAGTATGTGCGTATGCATACAAAACAGTTGTTTGTCATTCCTCAAGGTGTTGTTGACGTCAACATGACGTTTCAATGGTGGTAGGCTATCCGCGCTCGTTTGGCGTGTTCTGGACCGTACGGTGACGTCACTGTTGCGCCCGCCACTTCTGCGCCACTTCTTTAAATTGCAGTACATATAACAGCAGCGGGAACAGTCACTGAGACTGCAGATCTGAGGACGGTAATGAGAAAGCCTCCTAGCCTACCCCGAAGCAATTCAAGCCCATTGAACTTCGAGGAGAGCGCACAGCCACGACTTACAATATTGCCTCCAATCGATCCATCAGCTCACCTGCCGCATCCTCGCGGGGTCCTCGGGCGGTTGGTATGACAGATCTGTCATACTCTAGAGCAGCAATAACCGGATGCATGCCGAGCCGTTGCTAACCTTCAAGCACCAGACGACTCTCGAGAGCTCCCTTGCCGTTCACGTCATTCTTCTGCAGCAGTTCTTTATCAAACATTGAGACCAGACACAATTGCCGGCGCGGAAAGTTGGGGACTCAAATACTGCAAGGCCTCCTGTTTTGGGCAGCAGCGGGCTACACCTTGAAGCCACAGAATGCCATGGCCAACATGTCGTGCACGTGTACACTGCTGTAGTACAAGATGTTGTCTTGCCTTGACAACCGAAGCAAGGCCCAGGTAGTCAACCAGATTGATAGAAGTAAAAATAGTAATATCATTTCCATATTTGGTATCGCATACTAAACTGAACTTTTTTGTTGTAAAGAAAAAACTGTTGTTGTTATCCCAAATTTGCGTTGTAAAAATTCCATGTATGCAATGCCCCGAGGGCCAAGTACGCCTCCGACCCTACTAAGGCGATCCAAGGAGTCACGGGATCCGACGGACCCAACTTCGCTACGTAATTATTCAATAAGTTCTCAAGCCCATCTGAATAGTCATTCCCACCAACTACTAGTGATTGCGGTATTCTGCCATTCGGCGCTGCCAGGCTTTTGCACGCGAGATGCGCGAGACCTAATAGGGGTACTTGGAAGTTTCTTAAGGAGGGGATTTTCGCCAGATATGTTATGCCCACAAGTCTTCCACTGTATGTGGCTACCAGCGTGTAAATTGTTTTTGGAGAGGGCGTGCCATTTGGGACCGGCTCTTCAAAAAGAACGAATCGAATCATCTTGATATTTTGATTTAAAGAAAATGTCCATTTCGCAGCTGTATATGAACCATTGTCACGTGCAGGGGCCACAATTACAACTTTTTTATAATTTCTTACATATATTTCGGGAAACGGTCGCCGGTCAGTTAAATCTAAAGGAAGATACCATTTTCGTATGCCATCGGATGGAGACTGGCTGAGCCACTCCTCCACCGTCTTTACAATGCCCTTCCCAAAAGCTTCTTCTGCAACTCGTTCGATCCATGGCACAGCTTGCAGGCAGCTGTCCCGATACGCCGCCACATAGGGTTCTCTCGTCTCCTCCATACTGCAAAGAACCAGCTTTTAGAGTATATAATAACTTATGGAAGCTTGTAGAAGCTTGTAGAACTATAAATATGTTGGAAACTGCAATATACAGCCTAATCCATCCTTACCAACAGCTCGCATCACATCCGATTTCCACTCCCGCGACCCGACCAGCAGACAATAGAATTCAAGGCCCTGAAAATCAAGGAAAGAAGTAAATATATCATAAATTAGGGTAAAAACGTACCTCTACCTTCGATTTTCAGAGCTAGAGTTGGTGCCAACGTGATATTGCGGACGGCAGAAAGAAGGGTAAAAAATTGAGATTGGATCTTGGCTAGCCGTCGAAACTTCTATTTGCCCTTAATGGTATGGTTAGAGACTGATGACTTTGACTTTTCTCATTAAGGCTGTGTCCACACAGCTTCAGAGGACTACGCTCTCAGGTTACTGGGTTAGTAACAGTAAGTAACGATCACATGGGTCTGATGCGCCTCAGTGGGTCTTGCCCGGTTTCCGGTTTATCCCTCTTTTTCTTGCCACCCTCTCGCCCTCGCCCTCGCCCTCGCCCTCACCCTCGCCCTCGCCCTCGCCCTCGCCCTCGCCCTCGCCTCGCCCTCGCCCTCGCCCTCGCCCTCGCCCTCGCCCTCGCCCTCGCCCTCGCCCTCGCCCTCGCCCTCGCCCTCGCCCTCGCCCTCGCCCTCGCCCTCGCCCTCGCCCTCGCCCTCGCCTCGACAAGACATGATCAGACAAAACTAGCAGGAAACCACATGTAAAGTTTGGGAGGCCCGCGACTATACGGGCGGGGCGTCCTGCACTCCCGGGCATGGTACCCATAAAGTATACAAATGGGTACGCACCAATTTGGATGTTTACTCCATGTAAAGTAACCCCTTAGCATGGTCAGGTATAATAACGAAAAATCCACTCGAGTTGAGAATATGTACTCCTGTTATTTTTTTTAAAAATCTCTTCCAAGTACGCCGCCACCACCCCGCCCCCTCCCCCGCCAGCGCCCTTAAACCGCGTGGTAGACACTCCAGCGCGCAGTACACAATCCCCCCTCCTTTACAGTTTTCACTAGGTTCACCTTCCACGCGCCCGATTTTGCCTCCCTGACCGAACCCTTCTTCCAGCCCCCTCCACCTCAATTTCTCCCTCCTCCCGTTCCGTAGCCTCTCCACCCCTTCTCAGAGCACAACTACAATCAGCCCCCACCCTCCAGGGCTACGAACGCTTCCTTCCTACCTCTAAGCTTAGAGCTGCACTTTCCACCAATAATTGTTATATAATTTATTAACTATTATGTGAATACCTTCTTCAACATGCATGGTCATGGCCGCAGCACCTCAAGAGCAACATCTAAAAAATGGTTAAATACCACATTCTTGCATTTTTGGAAATGATGATCCCGGCAATGCAAATTCAATATTTCAAAAAGCGAAAAGCTTCTTTGGGGCAGGAACAAGCAAGAATCTTGCAGGGATTTACGAGGGAATACAGAAGCAATGTACCAGAGGGAAGTTTAAAATAAATTTGCCCGACATGGGGGTGGGGGATGCACCCATGGGCCAGCAATTGGTTTTGGCAGCTAGGTAGGACCTACACCGTTTGTGTAGCGTTGGAAGGTAATAGGAGGCTGACGGAGACGGAAAGGCAGATTCCATGATTACATTGGCTGATCTCAAAGTCTCTTACATGCGCTTCGCTGAGCCGTCAAGACCAACCCGCTGAAGTAACGCTCGGTAATGAGATATCGAACTACGATCGCACTGACCTTCGATTGTACCGCCGCTACTCGGGACAAGTCCTCGAGCGCGGTGACAATTTGAGTATCATTTGAATGATACTCAGATTTGCATGACCCCAGGCAAAGATCAACCTGCAAATGTTCATATAATGTATCTGATTTCAATTATGGCAGTATAATACATATCCGCCATGCAGACGCATATGTACGTGTACTCGAACGCGTAAGAAAAATGCAATAGCAATATGTACTCCAAACGGTTGTCAACATGTATGCGTAATGCAGGCGCACATTTGTTCAAGTCGCATATGCGCAATGCAGACGCACCACGCATCACCTCAGCCTGGGTTATAAAAACCCCACCCAACAAATTTACTGTAAATGACAGGATTATTGTAAATCCAGCAAGACATGTAAAGAACGCCGTCCTTGAAACACATCACCGGATCATATATCGATGCAACAAGTGAACATCACGTGGTGCATTATAGTGAGAGGAACATAATGCCAAACCCTTCACTAGAAGTTCTCCAAGAAGGACACAGATGGCCACATGTGCACATAAATGCCAAGAAAAGCTTTTCTAAAGTGGTGCCCCATGAGGGTGAGGTGAAGCAAAGTATTTCACCTTCTTGTTACCCGCTTGTAGTTCGTGAACAAACCAGCAAGCTGTATGTGCGAGTCCGCCATCCACATTAATGGAGGAATGAAGAATAAAGCTTTTTGTATGCATACACACACACTTGGACTGACATACAAAGCATGATCATTGACAAAGAAGCATGTTGTGTGTGTAAGCCCGCCATCCACATCCGGATCCAGGAGAAGCTAAGCAGAAGCGTTGAGCAGAAGTGTATGCGTGTACGTTTGCATACAAGAAATGTGTTTCAATTCTCCAGGATGTGGTTGACGTTTCCATTGGTGGTAGGTTAGGTAGCCGCGACTCTTTCGGCTTGTTCTGGACCGTGATGACGTCATGACGTCACTTTTGCGCATGTCACTTCGAAGAATTCTGCGCCAATACTTTGAATTGCAGTAGTAGCAGCGGTCAAGGAGACTGCAGATTTAAGGACAGTAATGAGAACGCCTCCTAGCGTACCAGGAAACAATTGCGTGCGGGGGTTGTGACTTCCTCTTATGTTATTCAAAACAATTCAAGCCTCTTGATCAATTGTCATGACCTCGATGCGAGTATCTCGGCACTATGAAGAGAACAGCGATACCAAACTGAAAGAGCAGCAGCAACGAATGCAATGTCAAGAGCGGGAGAACACAGCTCAGACACGAAAACGGCATTTGTAATCAATCTGGTGTGGCAGTACACCAGTCCACGGCACCCCGCACATCCACAACTGACAATTCATCCAATCGATCCATCAGTTAACCTGCCGCATCCGCTGCTCGCTCGGTCCTCATGCGGTTGGTATGAGAGAGTAGCAACAACCGGATGCTTGCCGAGCCGTTGCTAACTTTCAAGCATCAGAAGATTCTTCCTCCACGTTCACGTCGACGTCGTCCTTCTGACGTCATCATTCTGCATCAAATATTGAGACCAGAAACATGCGCAGGCGCGGCAACTTGGGGATTCAAACATTGGAAGGCCACCTGTGTGGGTATCTTAGCGCCACAACTTTCCAACATGTAGTGTACACAGCTGTACTACAACTGTTTGTCTTGCATGGACAGTTGTCAAAGTTGTTGCAACCGAAGTTCAAGGCCATGGCCACATGCCTTGGTCGGCGTCGATGCGTACCTGGCTAGGTAGTCAACATTATTGATATTAACATTCACGCAGAATCCGGTATCGCATATCAAACTGTAACTTGTTTCTGGCGTGGTAAGAATTCCATGTATGCAACGATCCGAGGGCCAGGTACGCATCGACCCCGACCAAGGTGTTCCAAGCAGTGGCAGGATCCGACGGTCCCAAAATGCGTTCCGATACCTCCAACCAGTTATTCTGCGCCTCTTTATAGTCATCTTCTACAACATCTCGTACTAGTGGTTGCTGTATTGTGCCTCCTTGCGCTGCCAGGCGTTTGCACACTAGATGCGCGAGACCTAATATGGGTACTTGGAAGCTTCTTGCTTGTAATGGATAGGGCTGACATGTCATGCCCACAATTCTTCCACTGTATGTGGCTTTCAGCGTCCAAAATGTTTTAAAATCCGAAGGGAGCTTTGGAAGAAAGACTTGAACCGTCTTGAACTTAGTGTCTGCAAATAACTCCCACTTATCTTTTAATTCTTTATTATCATCCAGGTTACACGCAGGTGCCAAAATAACAAGTTCTTTGTAACAACTTAGATGTTCGGGTCTGGGTACAAGGTTAAATCGGTCGGTCCCTTGAGTTAAATCGACAACTTCAGTCAGTGTCCGTTCTCCCTCGGATTGAGACAGGCCGGGCGAGATGAGCCACTCCTCAACTATCTTTACCATTCCATTCCCGAAAGCGCCATGTGCAACTATTTCGATCCATGGCACATTCAGCAGGGAGCGATCACGATACTCCGCCAGACGGAGCGCCAGTTTTGTCTCCTACCCCTTCCTGAAAAGTAACAGCTTTCAGTGAATACGAACCTTGTGGCAACTGGTAGACCTTTAAAGTTTTTGACAACTGCCAAAAACAGTTAATCGATCCTTAATAACCGCTCGCAGCACTTCCAATTTCCACCCCAGCCTGTCGACGGGGCTCCGTCCAGCAGAAAATTCAATTCAAGACCAAGAAAATCAAGGAGATAATTGACTATTTAATCTTAGGTGAATTCTTATTGGTACATGCGCTATCAGACTTGGTGCCAATGTGATTTTGCGGTCGGCACCAACAAAGGTAACCGCCACACCCCCCTCCCCCAACCCCAAAAGACAACAACAAGAAACGCCACACACACAGAACTGGGGCGAACCTTCTCTCCATAGTTTCTTTAGCCACTTAAAGTCAGTAGATACTAAATGGTGGAAGTTTCTTCAGCTATTGCACTACGCAATCGTATCACATCCAAGTAAGTCCGTCAAACGGGGTTTCCAGCTAAGTAAGGATTGTGTAAAACTTTGGAGATTGGATGTTGGCTAGCCGTCGAAACTTGTATTTTCCAATGGCATGGCAAGAGAGTGACGACATTTTCTTTTCTCTATGTAAATGCATAAGGCTGTGTCCACAAAAGACTCCGCCCCGTAACAGTAAGTGTCGATTTCATGGGTCCTAGGCGCCTCAGCAGTATTGGACTGTGTCCACTCGATTCGAACTCGTGAGTAAACCGAAAATCATTTATCCCGAATTGCTATTGTCTTCTAAGACATTTGTATCCGTGGCCAGCCAATTAGTGCTTTGATATATTGCTATTCTACCTCTGGATGTCACTGTCTGCAGCATGCCATTCTTACATGTAATTACAGAGCTCGCGTCAAGTCGGAACGGCATCCCTTTCATCGACGTCGATACCGAACTAATTTTGTTGAAACCGTTTCGCATGCGTCGGCTTGGCTTCAGGCGCTCCCAGTAGAGCGTATCGGCCAGGTTATTTCTGAATAGAAATTAGGTGCAGGCTGCGTTATCAGTTGTTGATCCTAATGTTTCAGGGTGGTATCCCCTGTCCTCGGTGTGGTATGTGCATGGACCGATGGGGGGACCATGCCGTTCAATGCCGCGTGGGTAGAGGAGTGGTTAATACTTCTCGCCACAATGCGGTTAGAGATATCTTGTTCCGGGTGGGAAGGAGGTTGAGACTGTGCACAAGGAGGTTAAGACGTGGTGGTCCGTGAGCCTCCCTTCCAGTTGAGGGGCTTGGGTTCGAGGCCCGTCGGCCTGACTTAATTTTCCAGGATTGGGAGGGTGGGCGGGATCCCTACTGCGACGTGGTCTGAACTTCCCCGCTTGCGCCTTCGTACGGGCCGAGGGGTAGCCGGGTTTGTGCCTGCTTGGGCTGGTGCGCGGGCTGCCGCTGGCGCGCTTGCATCGTAACGGGAGGTCTTACTCAAGCAGCCGCCTCGGGTGGTTTTGTAATTGCATGAGAGGAAAGCATACCCCCCTCACCAGGAAAACCCCACAGCCCTAAATTCGAACGTCAAACCCCCCAAAAGGGAGTCTCGCAGCCAACTGCCGCCCAACGTCCCTGGTAATCGCAAAGCTCACCTTCCAATGGGTAAAAAACCATACAAGGACTTTATGCGCAACTAGTGCCTGATTCACCAGGCCTTGGAGCCGCCTCAAAAACTCCTCCGCCTCCGTATTAAACCCCCAAAAGGTTTCAAAGGCGAAGGGGTGGAACACGACACGTGGTGGCTGCCTAAGTAAAACCGCCTTATACGAGGCCAACTTGCCAGCCGCAGTAAGTGCCGCAGCCCCATCAGGTACAACCCCCCCCCCCAATCAGCCCTAGTTAAGAGGCAGTGAGTGGAGAGGTCCCCACAACATCTACATACAAATCCCGCCCCCCATCCCAGTCAAGGCAGACCGGACTTGGCCAAGTCCGGCCTATGCGACTCAAAACCCACAACCCGAACCGGGAGTGGAGTTTCGCGGGTGACGACAGCCTCCACCATCTTTCCTATCCGAAACAGCGTATCGCGAACCGCATCATGGTTAAAGGTGACCACCACCCCGCGACCAACCCGACACTCGACCGCATGGTCACCCCAGCTATCCATCTCGTGACCACACCGGGGACATGGGGCCCCCGCAGGGAACATTAGGAACAGCAACTGATATCGAAGCCGGCACCGAAATTCGATGTCGGGCTTTCCGGCCCTTCTATTTTAAAACTCGGGGGGGGTTTGGGGATGCGGCGGAGGAGCTACTGAAGTGGGTTCAGAGCCTCGTCAACAGGCTTTTGTTGACCACGAGGATTTGGTGTGGTTCTCAGTACAGCGGCGGGTTCGCTTTGTCATTGCGCGGGTGGTTGGGCCGCAGCTAGCGTCGCGTCTCCTTGTGGAGGGTAGTCTTCAAATTTCAGGTCTAGAGTGGGAGGGTTGTGGGGTTTGATTTCCTCTTATTGCAACAAAAGCAAATCGACCCGTTTAGACAATAATTTCAGCACTCCAGATCTCTATCTAAGACATTAATTAAATCCAAGTAGAGTTATTTGGACACTCTAATTTCAGCACTCCAGATCTCTAGAGGCTCGACGAGGGACGTCCCGAGATTTGTATGATTAATACCATAAATAATTACTTGAAGTGGCTACGATCACCTGAAATTCTCGCTCGCTCTGTTGGCCAATTACCAGCGCGGCTCCCTTTTTTTTTTTTTTTTTGGGCTGGGGGGGGCCCCCCCCCAGCCGGGGGGGGGTGGACGTCACATTTAGGGTTTCTGGGTCTTGGTGATGAGGAGGTTATGATTTCCTCTTATCATTCAAAATATTACAATTAATCACAAATGCCCCAACTGCAAAGTTTGGTGAAGTTGCAGTGAGTTGCTAGCGCTAAACATGTATTTCGTGGAACCACCTTACTGCGCCCCTTACATCATGAAGTTCGGAGAGCAAGCCACATTGCGGGTGTTAGCCCGCGTACAGCGGCTTCACTGTTATTGGGACTCGCTAGTAGCGACTCTCAGTAAGTAGTAGCGAGTCGCTACTGTCCAGGGTGGACACAGCCCAAGGCATGAGGTACATTGCCATTGCCAACATGCCTTGCCATCCCCGTTGAAAATGACCGAAACCTCCTTGGAATGTTCTGCTGGCTGGGAAGTCCCCAGTGGGGATCCATATGTCACGTGGCTCCCCTCATGGTACGGCCATACGGTAATTACCATTAGATCGGCTGACTCCCTAAAAGGAGTCAGCCGGGAACGTCTGACGGGTTGCTGACTCCCCCTATTCCCCTTTTGCAGCAAGTAATGACGTCCATCCAGGGGTCGACCTGACAAAGTCGTCCCGCCGCCGCCTTCAATTGCAATACCAACTTTTGATCCCCATCTTCCAGCATGGACTGATCAAGATAACGTATTGAAGACGGCAGCGAAACAACTCTGGGGCCATTAATATATATACCTCAATGTTAAGGTATCCCAATACCCGTGCTTCTTGCGGAATTAACCAAAAATTTGGATTTCTTAAGCAACCATGTTGGTCAATGCACCTCAAATGAAGTGCAGTAATCAGTGGTCATGACCAGCATGTCCGCCCCAGACACAGCCCCCCCCCCCCCCTTTGCAAGGGGAAATGTGGCCATTGTCAGCCGGCACTACTCCGTTAGTAACGGCCTTGAGACGGTCCTTACTTCTGCTCATCAGCGCTATAGCGCGGCACCAGGGAGCCAGCCTTTCCCACACGTGCCCCTAGCCAGGATTCATAATGGCTCTCCGGAGAGCCGTTATGCGCATGCAGACCTCTGCCTCCACGCGTGGGAGGAGGGTTGCGACCTATACACATCCACATCATCGTATCATCACTGCTCATGGGTGATCGTCGGTGGTACCGGTACCGCCGCCAATCTGCAGCACATGCCAGGTGCGACCGCCGCGTGCGCTGCCCAAGACAAGCAGACACCTTACTTTGTCCTTCTGGCGCGTCCAGGACCGCCCGTGCCCTTCCAGGCCTTTTCATTTGAAAGAATTGAGGGGGTTGCAACCTGATGCCATGGCATTGTGAATGAGACTCCAGGGGGTTTTGAACCGGCGCTGGGTGACTTGTATCCTTGAAACATTGCACAAGAAAGATTCACAGGGACGTTTTGGCATGCGCTGGGTCAATTTTATTGTTGCTGCCGCTGTGGGTCGTCAGGCTGTCGGTGATATGTAGCTTGAAAGACTTGAGTCGATGACACATTGCGCTAGACTTTTCTATTCAAGGGAAATTTATATGAAGGGCAAGCGGCACCAGCCGGTGCTGCGGCTTCCACGTTTGACCGTGTCCTTTTTCTCAAGGTACATATACATAAAGGTGTCCTTTTTGGTATATATACGTATTATATATATACGTTATATTATGTATATTACGTATATATAAAGGTGTCCTTTTTCTCAAGGTACATATATGTAAAGGTGTGTCGCCATAGTTCATGCATGTTGTCCATAGAGTGGTCATCAATTTCTGCCATTTAGACTGCCAGTCGTTCCTATGGGCAGCTGCGCAGCATGCAGCAGTACTTGTCGGCCCTCGAACAGTAGACACAGATCAGTAAAGCCAGCACTCCCCGCGGAACAATCGTCAATATTCCACCTTCAACACAGAATGACTTCCAAACTCGAGGAAATTTACACTTCCTCACTAGTATTGAGACCATTCAGCCACATTATTACAGACAAACGCGAGGCGTCCTGCATCGAATGCCGTCCATGCATGGCATATGTCTTGCGCGTGTCAAATTCAACCAACTTCAACTTACTAATCACATGGCTTCCTTCTCAAGCAAGTGGATAGCTGCCCTTGAGCTGGACGGGAATGGTACACCCCGTGGGACCCGTGCAGTGGCCAAATCATGTTCTTCAATAGCTCACGAAAGATCTGTGTACGCGCAAGGCGTATTCCTCACCCGTTTTTTTCCAGTGACCCTATTTCAGGCATGGGTATCCCTTTCCAGAACTAAACAAACAAAAAAGTTACGTGCTTTTTTGGGTTTTATTGTGTGTGGGGGGGGGGGAGGGGGTGGGCAATGTCAAAGGTCGTGAGATTGGAAAGAACAGCGATACGTGTTTCCCACCGCTAATGATTTGCTGGCTGGAAGGAAACATGCGCCAAAAGGAAAAGACAAACACGGCGATCACTAAGTCCAGCCCCGCCCGTCTACACAAGAAACTCTGTCTCCTTTAATCCTATTCATATAAGCAATACCAACATACTTTCAACCTTTGCAGTGAGCTTCAAGGTCCTGCAATCTATCCTCTTCCTCTGGAGTGCCTTCTTCAAATCGTCAGTGAGCTTCGATATCGTCATGCCGCCATATCATTCCTCCCGAGTGCCTGTACAAACCACGGGAGTGTCTATATCCAGGAACCTAGTAACGGAGCCAGTATGTGCGGCGGCGGAAATAGTTGTAGTCCGGCAGGTTCTGCGTGTCGCCGAGTGCAGATATGGCAATGTCTTGGTCGTAGATGAAGCGATCTGCAACTGCCTTGATGGTCTCCGGGGTCACTGCATCGATCCTGGCAAAGAGCTCTGCCTTGGGAATGCGACGCCCGTACATCAGCAGGCTCCTCCCGATGTCATCGGCCGACCCTGTGCCTCCGCCACCTCATTGTCACTGTGTATGGGAAGCCTTGTGCAAAGCAGAGTGGAATGCTGATACTAAAAAATTGAAAGTTAGCTTGGTCTTCATTCACCCACTACGCCAAGCTTCGTCTTCATTCACCCACTAGTGTAATCCGCTATCGGCCCCCAGGGTGCGCCCGGGGGCCTCACAGGGGCCTGTACTGAGCATGCACGCGCACGCGCGCGCGCACACACACACACACACACACACACACACACACACACACAAACACACACACACGAACACACACACACACACACACACATACACACACACACACATGCGCACGCATGCAAACAGCCTTTTACGCGTGCACGCGCATGCACACGCACACACACACACACACATACACACACACACACACACACTTCTCACACTCACACATGTCACACTCACACCCGCGCGCACACAGGGAGCGAAGCAAGGTTGCTGAGCATGAGGACGTCAAGAAACGCACCACTTGGACCATCCTGAGAGAACAAGATGGAGCTCTTGAGCTGCGTCTTGGCACGGATGACCTCGAGGGGGTCCACGTTGTACACCATGTGAGACAGCTCCCTCATGATGGACCAGGCAAGGTCGTCCAGCGGCGCATGCACATCAGCAGTTGCATACACTCCAAAAAGCCCCGTGTCGTGGTAGTTTGTGTTGAAGGCCATGTAACTGTTGGCCAAGCCGTTGATGGCCACCCTCTGAGCGAGTATGCTCGACTGGTTTGCCCCTGCACCAATCGGCATCGGCCATGTCAGCCGGAAAAAAAATATATAAAAAAACCCAGGCGTTCACCCTGTTCGTTGATGGCCACCGTCTGAGCGAGTATGCTCGACTGGTTTGCCCTTGCACCAATCAGCATCAGCCATGTCAGTCCAATAAAAATACCCAGGTGATCACTTTGTTCGTCTGCGTCTCCTCATGCCCACTGGGCTGGACAAATGTACATCCCTTCCCGGAGTGAATTGAAATTCACCAGCCCAATGTTTCAACAACCCAAACCCAAATGTTTCAAGCTGTAAGTCACACCCGGTGAGCAGGCAGCCCCCCCCCCCCCCCCTGGGGGTTCCTCCTCTTGCTCCTCCCCTCCCTCCCTCCCTCTTCCACCCTCTCCCACTGTCTGTTCCCCCGCATCACCTCTCTGCCTTGTCTCTGTCTATCCCCCCACTCCCCCAAAAAAACCCCCTAGAAGAAGATAAAGCTGGGGGAGACAAAGGCATAAAAAGAGAAGAAAGAACAGAAAGATCGTGAAGAAACGAGTAAAGGTGAGTAAGTTGGGAGGCATTGATGCCTTGCATCCCTACGAGCAACAGGGGGCCACTAATGCCATGCACCCCTACCACAACCTTTCTCGCAATATTTTGATTGCACGACTTGTTGAGGGAAAGGAAGGGAATTAAAGCTGCACCTGCGCCAGCCGTCTTCTCCCAGCTCCCAATCATCGTTTGCAGGACCATGAGGGCGATTGCATCCGGGTCGGCAACTCCCGCACCTTGGAAGGCGACTGCAAAGTGCACTGTCGGCATGTCCGGTTCCCGAATCCGTACTTCTGACCCTGTGAAGATTCCGGGGCTCTGCGCACAGCACCCGTCCCACAAACCCCATTGCATCCGTGCCTCTAAACTTTGCCAAGTTAAACTCTGCCAAGCCGAAGCACACGCATGTCACACGCTTGGTCCGATGCATCAGTTCCTTTTTGTACTCCGCCAGGCCCAACTACACGCATGTCACAAACCTCATCCCATGCATCTGGGCCTTTGTGTACTTCGCGACGCCCACTTACAGGCATGTCTCAAACCCCACTCCCATTGCGCCTTTGTACTTCGCCACGCCCAGCTACACATATGTCTCACGCCCCAATCCCATTGTGCCTTTGTATGTCGCCACACACGGCCACATGCACTTTTCACAAGCCCTCATCCGGCTGCATCCTTGCCTTTGTACTTCCTCATGCACCACTACACGCCTGTCACAAACCCCAATCCCATTGCATCTTGCCTTTTCTACTTTCTCACGCACATAAACGAGCATGTCATAAACTCGTCCACTGTTTGAAGTCCAAGTCTTGCACTGTATGGACGTTACTTATGTCGTCATTATTGCAGACCAACGATGAAGGCTTTTTATGTTTTCTATGAAATCAGGTGGACGGCTTTGATGGCCTCCAACCATGGTTGTACTACTCGTCAAAAAGGCTGTAATGCTTTCCAAGCATATCTACAACGCAATCCAAAATGCTGAAATGACTTCCAAGAATGGGCATGATAAGTTCCTTAGATGGTTGTGACAACTTCTCGAAATGCTTGTGAAACTTCCTGAGATGGTTTTGAAACCATCCCGACATGGTTGTGACAACTCCCAAATAGAGTGTAATAAACTTTCCATGTTCCTGTGACACCTCTTCAAACACCCCCACTCCCTGTCAACACCTTCACAAGTACCACCGTTCATGTGCCGCCCAGATTTGGATGTCGGCTTCCCCTCTTGTCCAACTGGCTCGATCCATGTGAGTCCTCAGACGTAGATGAGCCGCACCCTTTTTTTTTTTTTTTTTTTTTTTTTTTTTTTATCGGTCCAAAAAACCTTGGGAGGAATTTTGCCCTTGCACAGGTGTGTTTGGAAAGGGAAAAAATGAAATGGCTACCGTTTGAAAATATGGCCTCCTACTTCTCAATGCCATCACTACGGTAAACGGTACAGTCTAACCGGCGGTGGGCCATTGGGGAATATCTCATGCACATGTTCCGCAAAGTGCATGAAAGATGTGCTGCCTCAGGGCGTTACAGAGGAGTTACATCCCGAATGTAGCAGACACCAATCGCCATACATCAACCGTAAGTCACATCATTGAACCCCAAGGCAGATCGTTGAACCTGAAGTCAGAAGTATGCTGAAGTTGACATCCCCCCCCCCCCCCCCAAAAAAAAAAAAAAAAAAAAAAAAAAAAAAAAAAAAGGGGGGGGGGGATATATATCATCCTTTTCCCTGGTTGACAATGCCGCAGCAAGAGGGACTGCCCTAGTGACCTCCACAGATTCAGAATCTGCGAAGTGAGGGAGGAGGTCAAGGGCGGGGGAGCGTTCGGGTTACCTCTTTGATGAGCTCAGCCGTGGTGGGCCCTCCTGTGGGCAGCTTGGCGAAGGCCTTGTCCGCCAGACCCACCAGCACATCGTGGTCCACCCCTCCCGCAGCAGCCACAACCTGCCGCAGGGCCCCAAACCAACCTCAGGACTGTATACCTGTGGGCGGCAAACGTTTCCCAAAGTTTTTCTAGGCTCGAGCTTTTCCCAGACTCAAAGCTCCTTTTCAAGACTTAAGCATTCACCAGAGTCTTTTGGGTTTCCATTGCTGGGATGAGCGTTGTTGTAACAGCATTTCTAACGATTTGCGGGCAGAGAGGGATATGAAGGCTGAGGATGCCCGTGCCTCGGCATATAGTTAGGCAGGTGATGACATGCTCAGAGCCACATATGCGGTCAAACAAAGCAGGGAGGAGAGTGGGAAAGCACTGACAGGTACCAGGCTGCTGTCACGTGCCAATTTAGTGGGTAAACAATGGCAGAACCCTGGCAAACATCAGGTGCCAAAGGTCTGTACAAAAGCGGTACGGTATGGGGAATTCGAATACGGTCGGCAGGCGAGTCAGGCGATGGGTTTGCTTGGGAGGGGCAGTGAACGTTTAGAGCCATAAGATGAGACAGCCAGGAAATGCGGGCGGGGCCAACCATGCGTTTGGCAGTGTAGTTGGTGGCAATGTAATCAGCCAGTTGCTGACGAGTGATGTTGCGCACGTTTTCGGCCGGCCCCAGAATGGTGCGTCCCAAGGGGCTCCTCTGGAATGCCGTGGCGTGCAGGTGATCGAACACCACCTCTTCTGGAACTTTTTCCACCTGCCCATAACCCACGGTGGAGACGGTTGAGGATTATCTTTTTTCAGACTATCGAGTGGACAGGGACAAGCCAGCACCACACATCTGCACGAGGGTATGTGCCCCTCCAGCAACTGCTTCTGGAAAGTCGTGACACAAATTCACTGCGGGTCAAAAATTTTGAGATGTGATGAGTCACGGTAAAGGTTAAGGAGTCCAATGTCACGAGACACACACAGTGCTAAAGCAACACACATCCACAGTAAAACCAGCCGCAGACAAACATCGCCCATCCCCCTCCCCGTACCCCCCTGCCTCCCTCCCTCCTTTGGAACCCTCCCATGGTCACAAATGAAGGCACCCCCCACCCCCACAAACCCACAGGCTGGCGCTGCCACATGTGAGTGTATGTGTGTGTGTGTGTGTGTGTGTGTGTGTGTGTGTGTGTGTGTGTGTGTGTGTGTGTGTGTGTGTGTGTGTGTGTGAGTGATAGAGTGTGTGTGTGTGTGTGTGTGTGTGTGTGTGTGTGTGCGTGCGCGAGCGCATGCTAGCGCGTGTTTCTGCAGGGCCCGGGGGGGGGGGAAGGGCAGGAGGGATCAATCACTTCTGCCCAGCGGTGAGAAGCAAGACAAACACAACCCAGAAATAAGCAGGAGGATAACAGAGTGTTCTGAGGATATCACCTCCTGCATCTCTTTGAGGATGACGTCCCGCTCCCGCTCGATTGCAGCCTGGTCAAGGCGGGAATTCTGCAGAATGTCTGACAGGATCTCAATGGCCTTGGGCACATCCTTGTTGAAGACGCGTGCATAGTAGCATGTCATCTCCCTGGATGTGTAGGCATTCAGGTGCGCTCCAATATTCTCGATTTCCACCTCCAGATTCCGTGAGTCTCTTGCCTGCAACTCCCCCCCTCCTTGAGCACAGGCTGATTCTAAAACAATCACATCAACCAACCCCTGAAAGGCCACACACCCTCCCTTCCCCTGCCCTGCTCTTTATCCAACGCGTGTTCTCAGAAAAATCCCTGAAAGGCCCCACACGCTGCCCTTTCCTGCCCTACCCAAGATTGTCTTAAAATATCCCTGAGGGGGCCCCACACCTGCCCTGCCCTTAAGCCCTCTGGAATACTCAATCCCGAAAAGCCTCCTTAAGTTTAATCATGCCATTAAAGACACATCCGGTATAGCTCTCAAAGGCATCAACACCCGACCCGGTAAATCCCATGTACTGGCCACCCTCCACTCCTAGAGACAGCTGGAGTCCTGTACTGCTAGTACACAGCCCCCTTCTCTAGATGGAGTATCAGACAATATCCTGAAATGGAGGCACCATCCCCCTCCATGAGAAAGGGCATCACACAAGATCCTGAACTGCAGGATCCACAGCCCCTTATGTAACACTGGGCGTTTGACAGAATCCCATAAAAACCGAACCCCATCCCCTTCACCAATAAGAACAATCTCAAATATATCCCTGCAAACACCGGGTTAACTAATCTTTCAGCTAACACACACGCATATCCATATGCACTTCAGCAGCAATTCATCAAATCCTAGCACAAACACCCGTTTAAAGCCTTCTTCCTCCACATGCCAGACAAAAAAAGGGAAAAAAAAGGTAACAAAGGTGTATGAGCAGGATGAGCTGAGGAACCCAGTGACATGCATACGTGTCAGTGAGAAATATGCCGCGTGGACCGGGATTGCACCTCTAATTGACATCTTGCACGCATCCCAGATTACCCATTCAGTCTTCACTGTGTGTACTGTCTACAGTGGCAGTAGTACCTCACTAAAACACTTCACGAATACAACACCAAGGCTATCCAACATTGACAGTACAGGGCCTTTTCGTTGCGGTCTGTGTCGCAAACAAATACCAAACGCCATGTAAGAGCACAGAAACACTTACATCTGTCCCTTTGAATGCCATGTGCTCCAAAAAATGGGCAGTGCCATTATTTGCAGCATTCTCGTATCGACTTCCAGCATCAATCCACACGCCAACAGTGGTTGTATCAAGGTATGGGATTTTTTCGGAAGCAACCCGTAGTCCGTTTCCCAAAGTAGTGACCTGCCCAGAACAGCCCCATCATCGTGATCAAGTTGGCTGCCAAAAGTCAGGCATCCTTTAAGTGGCTCGTAGAGGGTTTCTACATTGTCTGAATAATACTTACCATAACCAGTACGTAACTATTTCCTCGAATATTTCTAGTTTATAACTTTTCATGCCAGGCAACCACATTACTGTTTTGTGGGAAGCAAGAAAGATAACAAGCTGATCAAGAAGCGGATGACATAACTTTCCGAAGTCAACCACAGGCATCAAACATACCTTTGTCTCAGGACTATCAGACAGGGTTGAATTGAAATCATAAGCTAATGGAACGGGCGTCGCAAAACGCAGGAAAGGAGACTGCTCTGCGAGGGCTGCTTCTGCAGCATATTGGCGAGCTCCCTGGGCAAGGCAACGTTGCCCTGCCTTGAGCGCCTTCCACGCTCTCATAGTGGTGCCTTACAACACACCGGGCTGAAGTGTGCACCACAAGGCACAGGGATGAGGAGTTGATCTCAACAGGATGATGCGAAACCATTGTTACGCGTCGTTTCAGTTGCGGCACATGGGCACGCGAAGGACATCTTTGTACCGGAACCTTACCTGATTGTCCTGTCTTGCGGCCATGGTTTAAATATAAGCTGAGAGATGTCGAGAAAGTTACCTAGTCTGTAGTGTGTTTTGTTAGGGTTGAAGACTGTGCTGGCAGCGTCTGCGAAACAGGCGTTTGGGGCAGCAGCAGTAAAACTGATCTGTTGAGCAATCTTCGTGTTTTTATAGCCCTCGAATTCTTCCAGAAGTTTTGTCAAAAGTAGATTTTTTGGCTTCTGTGAGAAAATTGTTTTATGAATTGTTAATGTTACATCATTTGGCTTGATTAGCCTTTGCCCTGCCGCATCGAGAGTGTTAAACCTGTCCTGAAAGTGGCTATAAGATGTCGTCAGCAATAGCACCGGCCGAGATAATTACCGTAGTACCACCAGAATTTCTTGAAAACCCAGGAACTCGTCACCAACGCCACTTGTTTGAAGGGGAACCTGCTGAAAACCAGTTAGGTCGTACCGGCAAACGGAGCAACCTTATCAACAGACAAGGGCTCCGCCTATCGTCGTACTTTTGGCCAGCTACTGGGGAAGCAAAAGGAGTGGTTCTTGTTGTTCATGGCCACGCTGCTTACTTGATGGAGCAGGTGCTGTCTGCCAAGGTAAGCTGGGCGGATTGCCAGCAAGGGAGCGGCCTTTAGGGCGTATTGCGTATTGTTAGAATATAGAGCCCATTGCATTTTTTCTAAACATCATGTTATGTCATTTATTGCGTTAATGTAGAAAAACACTACGTTCAGGAAAAGCCAGGAAGGATCCTTGTACTCTCCCAGGGAGGCGCTCTTCTCCAGTGAGAGAGGGATACCTGGCCGTTTATCTGCACTACAAGAGTAGGTTGTTAATAGACTCGATGACTTGCTAGGGACCATGGACAGGACACGTTAATTGGTACAATAGTAATCTTGCCAGCCTGCACTATTCAAGTACACCTGAGTAAGAAGCCAGGTTAAGATAGGCATAGTGAGCTTACTTTCCAGGAGGGCTGCATATTGTACAATAGAATCAGGGACCCTGGGCCTGTCGTAAGTTTGTTATGCATGCCCTAACGATTACTGGATCCTCTGCAATGAGATGATTTCAGTAACATTGCTTACACATGGCAGAGTACTCTGCAGTTCATACCAAGCCAATCAAATATGGTAGGCTCACACATTACATAGTAATCAATCTCACATTTTGTTTGTGTGTCCCCCTCCTCTTCCCTGAAACCCCCCCCCCCCCCGTTTTCTCTTTTGTGTTTGTGTTTGTGTGTGTGTGTGTGTGTGTGTGTGTGTGTGTGTGTGTGTGTGTGTGTGTGTGTGTGTGTGTGTGTGTGTGTGTGTGTGTGTTTAGGGTAAAACTCGTCAATTTTTAACACTAAATAAACTTTGGGACGCAGGTCCCAGGAGAACCACCACGGTACGAGGGCTCCTGGGCGGAAACCCTGAACAAGGCGGGCTGGTCTGTCTGCGGCATCGATAACCAGAGTTGCGGCTTCTCTGAAGGCTTGCATGGCTTGCGCTGCTACATGGACAGCTTCAACGACTACGTGGAAGACATCGTTCACTTCTACCTGTGAGCCCTCCTAACCGCACTTCTCTCAAGCCCACCAATGCGCAAAAGCCCACACTATATTCCTAGACGTGCCGTGACATGCATGTGCGCAGCACAGACACGCAAGCAATCCAAGGTACACGCCATTTGCACGGATCAGCAGGATAGCCACAGACGAGCAGGTACCCTCTAGAAGGTGGGATTAGGGTTTAAGGCTTCCTACAAAGGCTGGCCAAAGGCTTCGTACAGTATCAGTGCCATGCCGGCTGACAGACTCAGCTAGTTATCCATCATGTCCATCTATGGCAAGGGGTACACTTAAAAGCATTTGTAGCACCGGGTGTTGATGTGCGTGGGGGTTGTGGGGAGATCTGTGGGTCGTTGCATCCATCTGAGCCCTGCATATGTTCATCCAGCCCCTGCCTCCCTTTCAGAAATGCTCGTCTTGTCATTTATCAGGGTTGTCATTCATCAGGATTGTCGTTCATCAGGATTGTCATTCATCAGGGTTGTCATTCATCAGGGTTGTCATTCATCGGGACTCTGCATTTGCTGCAAATGTGTTGGTCCCATCGTTATGATTCGTCAACTTGCTCGTTCAGTAAAACTGCGTCCTTACATGCTATTGCATTCTCTAATGTAAACGTTGTGAAACTAGCATGATTCAGTCCGCCATGTGTCAACTTATACTGGCTCGGTCGTCATTCTAGTCTTGCCAAGGTTTGTCCAATTGTCCAACAGATGCCCTGCCCATGATCTGTGTCACTCCTGTGACTAGGCATGGTGCATCTCTTTCTTCATTGGCATGCGGATAGGAATCTACTTACTGAGCATGGTGTAATGCTTCCTGGGCAAACCAGCCATTACGAGAAGCTTAACCAGCCATTACTGGAAACGAAACAAGGTTTCTAGTAACCCCAGCTTTTCCCTCATTGCAATGTTTCGATAAGTAGAGCACCGCATCCAAAGCCACAGTACAGGTGCAAATCGTGGAAGAGAGAGCTGGTTGTGTCTACAGGTTATTCAACAACAGCATCAGTTGTCAGTGTTGACAGGGTGCGAGAAAAATGTGCAGGTCTTTGTCTGTATGCCAGACACCTGGGTTTGCGGGCCTTCCTACTTTTATAATGGGTACATCTCTTGGGGGCTGCCTGTCCGTCAAAGCCATGCTGCATAAAGTAAGTATCCTCTGTTGATCTCTTCTTGAGGCACAGAGCTGTGTGCACGTGTTTCAATTTGTATGCACATATTCGTGCACATATATGTTTAGGCGACTCCCCTTCCTAACAGCCATGTCCGAGGAGAGCACTCAATGGGGATCAAGCTTGTCTAAAAGCCTCTGGAGTGCTTAGATTGATGCTGCTGACATGCTGTGTGTGTGTGTGTGTGTGTGTGTGTGCGCGCGCGCGTGCGTGCGTGCGTGCGTGCGTGCGTGCGTGCGTGCGTGCGTGCGTGCGTGCGTGCGAGCGAGCGAGGGAGGGAGGGAGGGAGGGAGAGGGGGGTGTGGTGGAGACCTCCTGGGAGGGGGAGAGGGCAAGGGACGGAGTGAGGGGGGTAGATATCGGGAAGAGCGGAAAGGGTTTCTCATTGCCTTTCATCATTCGACTTGGCTGTGCAGGAAACAGATTTTCAAGGGGTCATTTTGCTGGCGCCCATGCTCTCACTCGAGCAAGCCGCAAAGACTATAAACCCCTATATTGCGTGCGTTTTCAGCCCTCCAACTTTGCATTTGTCACATGCCTGCTCTTCCAACCGTGGGCCTGTTGGTTCTGTCTTGTAAAGCAGTGATAATCGACTTTGTCAAATGATTAGATTATGATGTAGATACTCCTTCGTCCTGTTCCAGTGTTTGAATGAGCTGAAGGGGAGAGAGGGAGCATGCGATTGTTCACGTGATTGTGTGCATAGCTTGCTTTCGTGTGCTCGTGTGTGCGTGCGCGCGCGCGCGCGTGTGTGTGTGTGTGTGTGTGTGTGTGTGTGTGTGTGTGTGTGTGTGTGGGGGGGGGGGGGGAGGGGTTAAGTGCATGGCTGTGGATCTGTTTGTAATTCTTAATTATATTTTTTGTGCGCAGGCGCACGCGATCACGCGCGCGCACACGCACGCACACACACACACACACACACACACACACACACACACACACACACACACACACACACACACACACACACACACACACACACTCACACACAACAGCCTCCAGTTTTACATTTACCTTTACACGCTCGCATGCACACATGAAAGTTTTTTCCTAACAGCACTGCGTACGTTAGGATGTGACCTTACTGGAGAGTTGGTGGGTGCAGGGCCTTGGGGAATCTAATAAGCAGGTGGTGGCCCTCCCTGGGAGTGGTCCCAGCTGCTGTCAACCCCCTATTCCCCGACCTGCATGCTATATGGATGGCTGGTGCGCCCTCATGGATGAGGATCGTCAAGGGTCATGTGTGATTGGTGATGATGATGGTGCTGATGCTAAT
>KV908453.1:311727-336727 GCA_002005505.1 Botryococcus braunii
GTCGTATGACCAAGAACCATCATGTAAACCATCCGCCCCCCGCCCCCCTCCCCGTGCCCTTTCGCCCGGGTATGCCATGGCTGAAAGGCCAGCCATCCGGATGAGTCCAGGGCAGAGCCAGTTGTGACACACAGTTGTACTAAAGCCCACATGGGCCTAAATTTATTTGGAACCATATGACTGTACCATACTGCATCTACTGACCAAACCCCCCCCCCCCCCTCCCCCCCCTTCCCTTACCGCAAGCTTCCGGTACGTTCAAACAAAAAGTGTAAAGTGTGCATGACAACGGCGCACGGAGTATATTACTGTGGGGCTAGGTCACCATTGCATAGCACGACATCGCAGCTAATCATGCTGCCGACGTTGGTTTGCCAACTTGGATTCAAACGTTACAAACTAGGGCTCCTGAGTCTCAAATCCTGCGCTTGCGAGAGGGTCCAGCCTCTCTTCGGTTGCGGCAAGTTAGTACAAACTTTCCATTGATCCGCGGAAAGGGATGACATACACCCAAAAACTTTTGAGACCGATAGCAGGGCACGGGCAAACAACACGCAAACAAAAGTTCGGAGCTAAAGAACCTTGTCAGTATACTGTACCACGTAGTACGTAATGTATCAAGTTGCTAACCTCGAGTATGCACGTCGGTCGAGATCGCTCAGGTCGCGATTACGGGCTCAAAACACCTAAGTCCTGTGCATAGACGAGCTGCACATGCCGAAAGGATCAACGCCACTTGACATGTGGCGCTGGTCTTGCGTATACGCATGTGTCCCATCGATGGGTCACATGACATCAGACCTGACAACGTGTCGGGGACAACATTCCGGAATGGACACAAGACCACGCAGCCCAGACCACGTCTCCAACAGCCATACCAATCAATACATGATACACTTATCAATCTAAATTCCATATTAATATGTACTGCGCATTATATGCGTCGTGCAATGTGTACGATGTGCATATACAATGTACATAAGTGGAATGTTTCTTAAGACACGATGCCCTTCGCAAAGTGAGTAAATAATTGCAGACTCGGTGTGCTTTACTGTACACCAGAAGGCCATTTCCGTTTAAGTTCCCGGAAAGGGTGACGAGAGCCACTTGATTAACCCACAAATACAGGAGCAAGGCCAGCAAAGACACATGCAAACAGATGTACGTTGGGGGCTCGCCACCTGGCCTGCGGGGCCCCCTGAGACTGGAGCTGCAACAAGGGTGTCCATGGCGGGACCGACTTCCGTCGGCAGCAGCGGATCGACCACAGCCGCCAACCCCAGCGTCGTGGTCGGCGGTACAGAATCAGTGCTTCCTTCCGTGGCCACAGCCGTCTCACCTATCGTCGAGCTTAGTTGCACCACCACCAGAGTCCTTTCTTCCACAACCGTCTCTCCTACGGCCATGCTACTTGATTGCCGGACCTTCATTGCATTTTGAAGTTCTTCCTCTTCAGCTATCGCTTGGGCAGAGGTCATTGGACGGTTAGGGTCAACTTTTGAGTGTAGTTCTTCTGCAGAATGCGTGCTGGACCCACTAATAGTGGAACGAGAGTAGTATTTCTGAGTGTGCACGTCGTAATGAGCAATCGGAGTCCTTGGTCTGGGTACTACTAGTATGCCATGAGTTACGTCCATGTAGAATGCTGTATCAAAGACAAGTTTATCTTCATCACACACGGACACGTTCAAGCTTTGAGAACTACTGTCTCCCACGTCTGAACTGTGTTGAGGTGTGTGAGGGACTACAACTGCGTTTGTGGAGCCCAACACGTCTCCAGCTCTGGGGCCTGTGAAGTCAATTGTTTCCGGATGGAGCTCTGCTTGGCGCTCAAAGTTTGGTCCTTGTCCGCCAGTGCTTCTTGTCTCGCACGTGCTAGCTACCTCGCCGGTGGGTGCTTGCTCGCGAGCGGGTTCTTGATCGCCAGTACTTTCAGGCTCGTCAGGTTGTTGCTCTCCAGGGCTTTCTTGCTCACCAGTGGGTGCTTGTGCGCCAGTGCGTTCTAGTTCGCCAGTGGTTGCTTGGTCAGCGGCGCTTTCTGATTCTCCAATGGGTGCTTGCTGACCAGTGGGTGCTTGCTCGCCAGGATCGGCTTGCTGGAGCTCGTCAGCGCTGGCCTGCTCTGCAGCGGCCACGGGAGCGGGCGCCACCAACGTTTGGCTCCACACATGAGCCGAGTCTGTAGATCCTTTGACATTATTCCCGTTGGAGTTGTCCGAAGTCGCGCTATCATCCGTGCTGGGAGGTGCTGTACTATCGTACCGCACCGTGGACAGAGGTTTAGGGGATTGTTCTGGTGTTGTCGGCAACATTCCTTCCTTGAATTGATATTTTGTGACGTTCAGACTGTGCGGAGTATAGTATTAATGTCCAATGTCTGAAGGATTTGGCTATCGACGTCCTTAAGTGGAAGGATCAGTCGCGACTGATCGGCTCTCAGCGCTTTGCAATAAGCAGATGTTTGAATTCTAGAAATTCAAATACGTATACAAATGTAGGGCCTGAAGGCACGCCTGTACAGAGACAATAAACTGGTAAATTTGTAAATATAACAAATAAAGCGTTTGTGTGACTACAAATACGGCCACCTGTTAGTAATTACTAAAACTGAAACTCAAAAAATGCAAGCACTTAAGTATGAATGAATCACAATATAGCGTTACCAAGCTTGAGATGCCTCGAGGGCCCTATTCGCTTAAGCAATTGTAGCTGTGAAGCTTGGTTCTTAGCGTGCACCTCATTAACCCCTCATTGTGATAAAGGTGATTATATCGTGTCAGTTAAGGTCAGTAAAGTCATCTGGCTCAGAATACATCGTGTGTTTCCCACCTAACGTCTACATTGCATTTGAATGGGATTTCTTTTATCGATGCATTAGCATGTCCTTGAAAACATTAGATATTGCATAGAAAACTTTGTCGCTACGTCAGGCTTCATACTATTAGGTCATCATGGGTGACGTGAGTCAATGAGAGTGGATTTATGGGAAAAATTCAAAAGCGTGTGTAACCAGCTGCAGCTTTATCATTTTGAATCGAGCCTGCGCAGTTTACCATGCTAACCAACCCTCTCTAAAGATCTCGAAGGAAGTCCACAAATAATTTTGGGAATTTTAAAAATCAAGGTTAAGGGGTAACTTAGATTTACCTGGAAATTTCACAATCAATTTGTAGATCTACCATTGAATCTAGATGACACAGTCCAGTATCAATGTAAAAGTTACTAAGAGTCGAATCAAGTATTCATCATACGATTATGTAAGAGTTGTAGTAATGTTTGATATCTTATAAATAGTGTTAAAAATTATCCATACTATCTTAAACTACTGATATAATGTCATGCTTTAGTAAGTATATTCTCAAATCTTGCATCCAGTAGTTCTATTGTACTTATATTGTATGTATAGCATATATTGTAGTTACATGTAAGCTGCTATGTATATTAGCTGCTATATATCTGCTGCTCTTACATTGTATGATTTGACCTTATCGTAATTTTTAAAAATTTCCTGGTCATGTAAACATATCTGTAAATACGAATAGGTTTATATGAAGAATACATAAAAATTCTGGTGCAGCAACAAACAATGATTGAGCTGATAAATGCTAAGTGACACAGTTTACACCATGAATATATCATTCAAGTTATCGTTAATGATGTAGTGCATAAACTACAGTCGAGTAATGACTCTTGTCGACAAAGACGTCTTCATCACTGTTCAAACATTTACTTGGCAATAAATACGCATAAACTCAACTATGTAACAAACTTCAGAATCGATGTTTATCTACCAGCAGTAAATTCGGGGTATAAACTTATAAAAGCCTTTAATATGGGTATGGGATTTAAAGCCTCCGAAAAGCCTGCGTGTGGAGCGGATACGTTCTTGCTATGAAAACGGCAGGTCAACTTAAAATTAGTTGCGGCATATGCATTCAAATACACGTTCTTGCATCAAGCCCGAGCTCAAAAAGGTGCCGAATGCAGAATAAATATCTTTCTAGTGAATGAATGGAGATTACAGCCAGTTGTAGGTGCAAATCCTGGGAAGGCACATTAAAATGCAAGTCAATAGCCATATCAGTATCAGTGCCTGGAAAAAGAAACGTCTTCTCTTCGTGATCTGATGTGTTGATACTAATTGCGACATAACAGCCACGTTGGAATAACTTCACCTTACACCGCTCCGCTATGCGTGGTGCACACTTAGATGTCTATTATCATTGACTTAAGCAGCTACAGGGTGGTCGCATCTGGCTAATTCTAATAGATGGATAACGTCCTTAATGGATTACGAATACATACGGTCTATCAGGATATTCTTACAGACCTAAGGTATTGCGAACAACGAGCTTGAACCAAGTAATGTTACTGCTGAAGACGTGAATATTTGACACACCGTGGGGCTTTACCTCTAGCTCCCTGAGGAGATCTCTTAGAACGTATACGAAGCTTCGTAACTTTAGGTAACGTAACTTAGTACTAGTGTACTAGATACAGCGGAGTCCTAGTAGTATATACACTAGGCCGCCGGTGGAACAGACTTGCCTCGACAACGGTATTGATAGCTATGTTTTGCTACAATCCAACGGAGATGGTTGGAAACCCCAACAGCAGTCTGTAGACGTAATCAACTGCCTTCCGTTGAAACCTTGTATTAAAAAAAGAGTTGGTGGCCTGTGTAGATTATAAAAATGTATTCTGTTTGTTTGTTCTGTTCTGTTGTCAAACACATAAATAAAAACGGTTTAGATGTCAACTGATTTGGAGTCTTGCTGGTCTTCGACGGTGTCAAACCTCAGTAACGGTGACAACGATAGTACCGTGGCCTGGTGTTGATATTTGTGGCGCTCGGCTTACCACTTAAGAAATTTCCTTCGCTCTTTTTATTTGTCAAGGCCAGGACTCTCCGAGAGTATCCCGGGTACCGGACCGGCATTGAATGGTCATGAAAATGTGGAAGCTCGGTTGCAACCGGCTGAAGCATTACCTAATGTAATACTCCTGGGTAACCGGTTGGCGACGTCTTAGCTAAGACCGTCGCCCAGCTATAGCCGTTCCGGCTAGTCCCTGCTTCCTAGCGATCGTAGCTGAAGTGGGCAGATTCAATTGGAAGTGATTACCTACGAAGGTGTGGTGGATGGAGGCTTCCCGTTAAGTAATTGATTACATTATATTCATCCTTGCCCATATGAAAACTGGGTATGCCCCACTTCAGGGAAGCAGCCCTGTACAATCTGGTTCAAGACCTTAAATATACAATCGACGTTGCTTGCGTCCACCACTATGTCATTCAAATTATGCAAAGTTGTCTCGGGGAGAGAGAGAGAGAGAGAGAGAGAGAGAGAGAGAGAGAGAGAGAGAGAGAGAGAGAGAGAGAGAGAGAGAGAGAGAGAGAGAGAGAGAGAGAGAGAGAGAGAGAGAGAGAGAGAGAGGAAGTGGCAGCCCAAAACAGTTATAAGCTTCAGCTAGAAATCCCTTGACCCAAGTGATTCTGAGAGCTGATAGCCTACATTATGAATTTGCTCCTCCAATGTCGACCTTTGAAGGTGTTCCACTGCTAGCATCATCAAGGAGGAGGCCTAGGTGTGACTTGAATATCACACGTTGATCACAACTGTTCCCGCCCAGAGCCGCAGGACATCAACCGGTACGTGCGGGAAGTCCCGACGTTTCGACATCAATGCTTATGTCTTGTTTGAGACTGACTGCTAGCTTTTGGCCTGATCCCCTTCCATGGAGAATATGACTCAATGGCTAACAATATAAATACGAGTTTTGTACTCATACTGATCAGCATAGCACCAGATAGCACATTTTCATTTGCTCAGCGACATGTAGGAGTACTGTTAAATTTATAGTATGGGCGCCGACCTATTGGGACACAAACGGGAGGTAAGCAATCGCACAAGGCGGGCTAGGCTTCAGCAGCATGTTGGCAATGGAAGTCGTGCATTTACACCCATCCTGTACGTGTGGGTCTTTGGGAAGGCGCGATCGTGGAGGCTATTATAGTAAGTCGCACTCGCCGACACGCTACATTACACGTTCAGCCCGATGCAAAACCTGCATCTGCTATTTGAGAGAATCTACACGCTTGTAGAAAATCATGCATGGACAGCATATATTTACTCCAAATCGTCATATGTCAGGAGGTCAGCTGACGGTGTCTGTTGAACAAGTAATGCATCACTTGTTCACTAGACACCGTCAGCTGACATCCTGATCCCTCGCTCCTGATCACTTCGTCAACAGCACCTTTCTGGCCATAGAGGCTCCATCACAACCTTTATGTTGTCAATACCTAACCAATCCCCACATGGGTTGACTGGTGCCTGATTCCATCGATTGTTGAGGCAACATAACGTTACCAATACGGGATCCTCCGGAGGTAATTACATGCTTATGTGTGCATGCTATTGTTTATAGGCATGCCCAAAGAAGCTTGTAGTCACCTCCGGTATAAACATGTATCACCTAACGTATAGGGACTTGCAGGTGGGGTAGACTGTAACAGCAGTGAAAGCCATACATGTACACATAATTCCACGGGGCTTCTCGGACACACACACACACACACACACACACACACACACACACACACACACACACACACACACACACACACACACACACACACACACGCACACACACACACACACACACACACACACACACACACACACACACACACACACACACATATATATATATATATATATATATATATATATATATATATATATATATATATATATATATATATATATATATATATATATATATATATATATATATTATATATATATATATATATATATATATATATATATATATATATATATATATATATATATATATATATGCCAGGGTCACTTGCAAGGCCAACTGGCGGGCCCACCACACAGCTAATCAGTCGGATCAGCAGCCCATGAAGTTTCCGAATAGCGGATGATCATGTCCTTCCCCCTAAAAATGCATTTCCACACGGTGGCGGCAAACCATGTCGTATCGTCTGTATGCGGTCATGACTTTTATTTCCCAACCAGGTCGACCTGAATCGATTGATAAATGATATCTTTTAATCACCCTCTCCGTACTCCGAGCACGTGGATGCTCTTTTAAAATATATAGTATATAGTATATATACTACATACCATATGTTTTGCAAGAGCATCCACGTACTCGGAGTACGGAGAGCATCCACGTGCTCGGAGTACGGATATATATCTACCGCGTAGTACTGGTAGTATTAGTACGACTATATACAATAGGCCGCCGGTCGTACAGATCTGCCTGGACCACACTAGTGATAGCTAGGTATTGCTATCATCGAACGAAGGTGGTTGGAGACCCAAACATCAATATATAGACGTAATCAGATGCATTCATTTGAAACCTTGTATATCAATAAAGACATGGCCATGTCTTTATTGATATACGGTGGCCTGTGTAGGTTGTGTTGTCGCAAATATACCTAAAGACATTTTATAAGTCGACTGACTCGAAGTTCTCACCTGGTCGTCGACGTTATCAAACCTTAGTGACAGTAGCAACGATATCACCGTAAACCTGGTGTTGGTGTAGTCGCAGTTCAGTGCTTCGGAAGTACGTCAAATTAAAGAGGACGATTCTGACTGAAGCTTCATTGCGATATTTTTATGTGAAGTGGTATTTGTGTAATGTAAGAAAAAGAAACACGGAGCTGCAACATCTCGCAATGTGTTGCGGTTGTCAATGACACGATTCGACTCTTTTGCACGGTATTAGGCGGTATTCAACCCTGAAGCGTTGCATACCGCCGACTCGGCGCCGAGGCCGAAGCGTCGAAAATTTTTGCGAGTCGAATCGACTCGATCCGACGCCAATTTTTCCGTAGTAATTTGATACACAATATTTATCCTTTGCCCATACGCAAACTGGTATGCCCCATGTCAGGGAAGCCCTGTCTGATTTTGTCCAAGACCTGAGATTTACAATCGGCATTGCTTGTGTCACGACTAGGTCCTTTCAAATACTGGAAAGTTGTGTAGGAGATCAGTGTCTGAACACTGTATTCTGTCTTTTCTGTCCTCTGTAGCTGCTGTTAAAATATGCAATACACACGCGCAGCATAAGATTCTTACGCACACGCGTGGGAGGATCCCCGTTCAAAACAGTAATGCTGGTTCTTGTGCGGAATGTATACAATGTAGCTACAAATAGCTATACAAATGTGTGCGTGGGTTAGCATTACCGACGGTTAGGTGAACCACAAATATTTCATCACAATTGCAAGCCTCTGTTGATCGATTGAGCTGGCCTGCGTGTGCTTTGAAATAGCAGAGTCCTATGCCAACAGCAAGTTGAAGGGACAATTCAGCCCCTGCCGCTGCTTGAAGCGACCAATGGCACCTCTCAGCAATTGTGCAAGTAATCCAGTACACTTTTTGCCAGAAAGCATTCCTCAAATGTACTGGGGCACAGCCTATGAAGACAATCTGGCACAGAATGCAATATAATTGAGCACATGGCCCTCACCTTTTGTCCTACTTCCATTCTCCTGCGTAAATGCCGTATTCCATTCAGGAAAAACTCGCCGTGCACATGCCGCTTTCCCTCGTTCCAAGCACCCCGGTGTTATGGCGCTCAGCGGAAGAGTATTTGACTGAGGCAAAGACATCCGTTCATGAAGAAGAAGATAGCGACTGATTACAATGCGTGAAGTTTTTGTCTTAAATGCGACTCAGAGCGGCCAATTATAAAATGTACGCGTTCATCTAATTATATATGACAACCAGAGAGAACTGTACGGGATCTCACCATGCACGCACATGAAGTACAAGGTAGTGGTTGTCTTTACACACGTACTTGCCACCATCGGCTCAGGTGAACTCTCCTAGCCGTTTAGTCTTGTCCAAGCCTTAAGGAACCCTCCTTCCACTCCCGCACCCTCCTTTTACCGCGGAGATAAAGTACCTGTCGCCGTTGGCCAAGGTGCGCTCACCCTGCCCATGCATCGTTCCATCCTTCCACTCCCCCAGATAGGTGATTACGTAGAAAGTGAGCGGCCCAGACCATGGGAAAGGCCATTGGACAGTCCCCATGGTACTGCCCAAAAGAAAGCATCCCATCCGCAGCTGTATACTTAAAGGTCCGGTGTCCCGGCTTCTGCGGCATGACCTATGCGGGATAAATGGGGAGGGGGAAGAAAAGGGGGAGGGACAGGGTAGGGGGGGTGGAGAGAGAGAGAGAGAGAGAGAGAGAGAGAGAGAGAGAGAGAGAGAGAGAGAGAGAGAGAGAGAGAGAGAGAGAGAGAGAGAGAGAGAGAGAGAGAGAGAGAGAGACCCAGATCATTTCCCTTGGGGCCGTTTTCCATGCTCCTAATTGTAATCAGTTTTTGGAAATCACGTTGTTTTCGTGCATGTGTGTGTGTGTGTGTGTGTGGGTGTGTGTGTGTGTGTGTGTGTGTGTGTGGGTGTGTGTGTGTGGGTGTGTGTGTGTGTGTGTGTGTGTGTGTGTGTGTGTGTGTGTGTGCTTGCGCGAGCGCGCGTGTGAATGCGTGTGCGTGTGCATGCGTGCGTGTGTGCGTCTGTGTCTGTGTCTGTATTTGTATGTCTTTCTATCTCTCTGTCTGTCTTTCTGTTTGGAACGGCGGGCGGGAGTGTGTCGGCGCAGGTGCGTGTGCGGGTGCGTGTCCGTGTGTGCGAGTGTGTGTCTGTGTGTGCACGAGCGCTCGCAAATGAGTATGCGACTGTGCATTGCAAATGTATGTTATAGCATGCAATTATCATGCCTTGGACAGGTGATCAGAAGGCCATCATGTGCAGTGGGGATAGCCGTCGGAATCGGCCTGGAAGGTTTAGTCTGTATATATGTACCAATCATACTTTAACGTATATATATATATATATATATATATATATATATATATATATATATATATATATATACATATATATATATGGCCATGCATGTTCAAACTGGTGTGAACGCACTGATTGTGTTTTGTATACTGCATTAGACAGGTGATCAGAAGGCCATCATGTGCAGTGGGGATAGCTGTCGGAATCGGCCTGGAAGGTTTAGTCTGTATATATGTACCAATCATACTTTAACGTATATATATATATATATATATATATATATATATATATATATATATATATATATATATATATATATATATATATATATATATATATATATATATATATATATATATATATATATATATATATATATATATATATATATATATATATGGCCATGCATGTTCATACTGGTGTGAACGCACTGATTGTGTTTCCAGGGGCTTCATCTTTACCCTGCTGCTCCTAGGCCCCAGTAACGTGCACGTGCACCTTGTCCCTATCAGCCATTTTGGCATTAAATATATATCCACCTGCCATTGAGGAGCAAGTTGTCTCTTTAGATGGCGGGACTTCAGCAGTGCTTTGGCGGGACTCTCAGGTTTGTGAAACAAGGGCTCTGGATATACGAGGGTGTTGAGGGAGCAGGGCACGGGGTTATAATCGATGGATCGGACCTAATTAATGCAATTCTGTGGGACATCCAACAACCCATGGAACGTTAACGTTGACTTATGACTGACCCCGAGTAGCATTGACAAGCTGTGACATCATGAAACCCTTCATATTGCATGCCAAGTAACCATCCACGTCGTATGGCCAAGAACCATCATGTAGTCCATCCCCCCTCCCCAACCCCCTCCCCCTGCCCTTTCCCCAGACATGCTGTGGATGTGGGGCCATATGATGGGTCCATAGCACAGCCAGTTTGTGACACAAAATTGTACTTAAGACCACCTGAGCCTAAATTTAGTTAATCAAATGGCTGTACCATACTGCATCTGGTGCCCAAACCACCCGCCCCCCCCCCCCTCCTCTGCGGAGGGGGAATCCCCCTTCCCTTGCAGCATTTATTTAAAAAAAAACAAAAAAAAAACAAACAAAAAAAAAAAAAAAGTGTGAAGTGTGCATGACCCCGGCGCAAGCAGTATATATACTAATGTGTGGTCAGGTCACCAGTACATAGCAGGACGACCCACCTAATGATGCTGCCGACTTCGGCTTGCCAACTTGGCTTCGAAATTTACGGCCTAGGGCTCCTAAGTCTTAAATGCTATGCTAGCGAGAGGGGCCAGCCTCTCTTCGATTGCGTCAAGCTCGTACAAACCTTCCCTTGATACGAAAAGGAGACATACAACCCAAACCCTTGAGACTGATTGCAGGGCACCGGTGCGAACACACCAAAAAAGGGTTCAAAGCTGAAGGAACTGCGTATCCACTTGCAGACCTCGAAAATGCGCATGCACGTCGGTCGAGATTGCCCAGGTCCAAAATACCTAAGTCATGTGGGGAGCTGTACACGCCGAAAGGTTTGACGCCACTTGACATGTGACGCCCAGCGCACGTATGTGTCCCATGCGTGCACGTATGTGTCCCATCGATGGATCACATGACATCAACCTTGTCGGGTGTGCACAGCGTTGTTAACCTCTGATGGACTTGATTGCGCAATCACTCAAACATGTTTTCAAATCCAGCCCATCCGGATAGCGACATGTGATATCGACGGTCCATGTAATTATTTCCCAATTAGGTCGACCTGAATCAGATAACCACCCTCTTCGTACTCGGAACACGTGGATGCTCTCTTGGGTGAAGAGCGCAGTAACACGCCACCGGACAGTCCTTGGTTCGAATTCTGCTAAGCGATACATTTAACATCGGTTAAAGGTAAAACAGACACAGACACTGAAACACATTCACACACACACACACACACACACACACACACACACACACACACACACACACACACACACACACACACACACACACACACACACGCGCGCGCGCGCGCGCACATGCCCGCATACGTGTATGCACGCGCATTCGCGCGCGCGCACGCACGGACGTATGCGCACACGCATGCATATATACACACCTACATTCGGTAAAAGATTGTTAAGACAATTTGGCTGAAGAGTTTTCAAAAATTTCAGGGGGACAACAATTCTCCGACCGACAAACCTTGCAATCGTGTTCATAGACTCCATGTCCCGGGCATGCTCCTTTACCCCAAATCCACTCCTTCTCCTTCCACCCCCTGTACAGGGGGTACAACATGTTGTACTTCACGCAACCAACCACAGCACATGATGTACATCTACCTCCACCAGCCTGAGCCGCACGCCCGCCCCCCCCCTCTAATCTCCGTTGTACTTCCTGCCACCAGGAAGGGTAAGCACGCCAATGCCCATTTTGCGGAACGTTTTTGTAGTTCCCCACATACTTTGGACACCTTATGCTTGAAATCAGCAGCATGCCATGCCGGTCTGGCTTGTCTTCCTTCCACTCCAACGCACATGGCGCCATTGGCCGAGCTTTGCCTGCCGTGCCCATTCCAATGTATTCTATTACCCTCCTTCCATGCGTTTGTCGCCACTGGCCAAGGAGTGCTCGCCCTACCCGTTCCGCTTGTCATGCTTCCAATCTCCCACGTACCTATCCCCATTGGCCCAAACTTGCTCGCCCCGCCCATTCCGCTTGCCCTCCTTCCACTCTCCTACGTAGATGTCGCCACTCGCCCAAATTTTCTTTCCATGCCCGTCTGGCTGGTGCTCCTTCCATTCTCCCACATACATGTCCCCATTGGCCAAGGTACATCGCCCCTGCCCATCCATCGAGTCCTCCTTCCACTCTCCCGCATACTTATCACCATTGGCACAGGTGTGCTTCCCCTGGCCATGCCTTGTGCGATCCTTCCACTCTCCCACATACTTAGCACCACTGACCCACGTGTACTCCCCCTTCCCTTGTTTGATGTCTTCCTTCCACTCTCCCACATACTTAGCACCACAGGCCCAGGTGTACTCCCCAATCCCATGCTTCATGTCCTCCTTCCACTCTCCCACATACTTGTCCCCATCGGCCCGGGCCCAGGTGTACTCGCCGTGCCCGTCCCGCTTGCCCTCCTTCCACTCTCCCACGTACTTAACACCATCGGCCCAGGTGTACTCGCCGTGCCCGTGCGGCTTGCCCTTCTTCCACTCTCCCACGTACTTACCAGCATTGGCGCAGGTGGACTCGCCGTGCCCATGCCGCATGTCCTTCTTCCACTCTCCCACGTACTTCTCCCCATTCGCCTTGGTACCCTCGCCGTGCCCATGCCGCATGTCCTTCTTCCACTCTCCCACGTACTTCTCCCCATTCGCCTTGGTACACTCGCCGTGCCCATGCCGCATGTCCTCCTTCCACTCTCCCACATACTTACCACCATCGGCCCACGTGCACTCGCCGTGCCCGTGCCGCATGTCCTCCTTCCACTCTCCCACGTATTTACCACCGTCAGCCCAGGTGCACTCACCGTGCCCGTGCCGCATGTGATCTTTCCACTCTCCCACGTACTTACCACCATTGGCACAGGTGTACTCGCCCCGCCCATGCCGCTTGCCCTCCTTCCGCTCTCCCACGTACCTAGAACCATTTGCCCAGGTGAACTCCCCTTGCCCATGCTCCAGGTCATCCTTCCACTCTCCCACGTACCTAGCACCATTTGCCCAGGTGTACTCCCCTTGCCCATGCTGCATGTCATCCTTCCACTCTCCCACGTACTTGTCGCCATTGGCCAGGATGAGCTCGCCCTGCCCATCCCGGTTGCCATCCTTCCAGTCTCCCACGTACGTGTCGCCATTGGCCCACTTTGTCTCGCCCCGCCCGTCCCGTTTACCACCCTTCCAATTCCCAGCATACTTGGTGCCAATTGTAGAGGTTATTTCCCCCTGCCCGTGTGGCATGCCGTCCTTGAACTCTCCCACATACTTGAAGCCGGTGTCCAAACTGAAAAAGCCTTGTCCGTGCAGTTTGCCGTTCTTCCACTCTCCCCCATGCATGTTGCCATTTGCAAAAGTTCTCAAGCCCTGGCCATGCAGTTTGCCATCCTTCCACTCTCCCACATACGCGTCACCTTTGCCTACAGAACCTGTGCCGTGCCCGTGTATCGCACCCTCCTTCCACTCCCCCACATAGGAGAATTTGGGGCAGTTGAAGCGGCCCATGCCATGGGGGCGGCCGTCCTGCCACTCCCCGTCGTACTGTCCATCGCACTCCTTGGCATAGGGAGTTAGGCACTTGTAAGCCCGGGGCCCCAGCCTGTCTGGCACCACCTGCTAGACCAGAAACATGACTCAAATTAACTCACATACAACAGTTGCAGACATGAAAATACCCAAAACAAAACTCAGTTGAGTTAATAAAAGCCGAACCAGTCGCTGCTGAAGTAAAGGAGGGAAAAACAGACATGAGCTGACTTCAGAACAGTCAAAACAAAAGTTGTCTACGACCCGCCGTAGCGGTAAAGTTGTTTCCGCAACTGCCGCGGACCCCAGAGGTGGGTGGCATGCGTTGACGTCGCAGCAGCATTGGATGATCCCCCAGGGGGCCCAGGTCCATCAGGCCTTGAAGGGGCATCAAGGCTCTGCCACAACATCTGAGGAGCCGCTCTCGTGGGAGCAGAGTACTGTGGTCCCCCCAGTTTATCCCAAGGGGGCCTTTGCTTCACAGTTGCGAAATCTTTCAAGCACATCCCTAGTCCTACAAAACACCCTGCTCCTGAGCCGCACTCCACAATCACAACTGGTGAGACATGTCCTCAGCGGCTGGAGAAACAGCGCTTTCACAGAAATTAGCAAGGTACAACTGTCCGGCGGCCTAGATCTGAAACCCGCCCCGGCGGGGGGGGGGGGGGGCTACAGGATGCATTGTGCTCCCTGCATAAGGTAACATGCACCCCAAAAACCTCCATCAGGAGGAGGTTAAAGGCATGCTACGTACTGTTCTGGACTCTGGACAGACCCCAAGCACCAAAGGTCCCCGCAGGGTCCCAGTGACGCGCGCTGGACACAATAACCAAACTCACAATTCAGAGTGTGAGACACTCATACACCAGCCCACAAACATTTGCAGGCAGAGAAGCAAACAAACAAGCGCATTTCCAATCCGACTCCCCTGAAGATGTAGCTTTAGGCAAGAGTGGAAAATATGGGTCCCACGAAAAGCCCGACACACGCGCTTTGGGGACTTGCGAAACCGAAGAGCGACCCAACAGACACATGACAATGTCTGCACATTGGCCCGCTGACTACTTAGGCCAGCAAAATGCAAGGGAACACTCTCACCAACCCCAACAGACCCCATCGATCTCCAATTCTGACAACCAAAGCGCCATCGAGCCATGACCATCATACCGCCTCTTCATCATGCAGAAGTACTGCTGACTGGATTGTGCAGAGCATTGTTACCTGCCCTTGCATGCAGCCCATACTTTCTTGAAGTGACTGAAGCATTCCCAGCAGCTCTTGCACCTGCAGCGCACACGGACAAACGTACATTTGTGATGATCACTTTTGTATATGAGCAATGCAAGTAAGGAATGAAAAACAGGTCAGGGACATTTTGAGATACTTGGCACCTTTAGTCTCCGTTCGAGTCCTGTGTGACCAAATCAACCTATCAATCCCAAATTCACACGACCTACTGAAACCAGTACAGTTTTAGAATGCATTTGCTGCACATTTGATCCATAAACACGCCTGTGCAATACTCCTACCTGGTGTTGCTCTGTGTGTGTGTGTGTGTGTCCATGCACGCATGCGTGGGGATGGGTGGGTGGCATCTGGCGTACTGTGTGTGTGTGTGTGTGTGTGCGTGTGTGTGTGTGTGTGTGTGTGTGTGTGTGTGTGTGTGTGTGTGTGTGTGTGTGTGTGTGTGTGTGTGTGTGTGTGTGTGTGTGTGTGTGTGTGTGTGTGTGAGAGACAGTTATGTACAACATTGTGACCAGCAAGCATCATTTAACAATTACTTATGCTTACTGCAACGTAACTACTGGAATCAGCACTCCTGGTCTCTACACAAGTTCCACTATTTCATGAGGTTCCTTGTAGGCCTACATTTTACAACGGAATCTTTGGGAATATGGCTTTATACAACTCTTGAGATATACCTTTTTGACTGCCACTATCAATATCTACCTATTGAACCCTAGAAGGAGTCTCTTTGGGGTAAGGCTGCACACTTTCCCACATCGTGAATGTTGAATTTGTAACTAGAGATGGTATGGAAGCTCCACGACATCGCCCTTTAGTCAGATATTGCACGTGTTGAATATTTCAGTGCAACAGAAAGGAAGCTATACAGCGTCGTTCGCTAAGAGTTATAATTAACTTTTCAATGTGAAAGGCAGACACCACATATCCACCTAAGGCAAGACATTCATGCCCCTCAAGCTCATCAATCTTGTGGCGCAAGCCAGCTTTCCGCACAATGTTGTACCTAATCAATGAACCCAATGTTTTATGAACCACAAAATGCAAATATACAATTGTAAGTTAAGGAGTTGATCGGCACATACTCTGTTGTGGAACATATTGAAGTTCCATACACATATATGTCCATGGACACTGGAGAGCAAAGCATGTCCTAAAAGGAATACAGTGTCCATGGGAATTTTGCATTCAAACCATGGACGGAAGATGAAGTTAGTCAAGGATTTGTGTGGGAAGGAAGACCAAATGCCATATACTAAAATGTGAACTTTCTGAGAACGGTTCTAGGCAGCTGCTCTATTGTGCATATACATGAGAAAAGACTCACGCCAGCTCCAAAGAGAGGTTGAGAGACAGGATAAGACAGCACGGAAGGATGGACATCACAAACATCTGTGACATGCCTTTTTCTTTTGAAGCTTTGCCTCTTTGTAGCTCCTCCACCACGCATATAAGCATGCAACAATAAAAGCTAGCAGTAAGCCATCCATAAAGATGTGATGTGAGTATGGAGCTGTAACAGTTAACATATTCATTTCCGCCTCTTGTCCCAGCATTGCTGCACTTTCAAACAACCTTGAATGAAGCATCTGACCTGTCCACAAATGCAAATTTGATATAAACCCATCAAGATCATCACATATGCAACATCTTAGCTCTGAAAGGGTACAAAAAACACGAAAAATACGTCTTGCAGCTTCAATATGTCTGCAAAATAAAATCCACCATACCAAAAGGGGCTTTCGGCATAGGGGAACAAAAAGTAGGCACCGCTAGCAGATAGGAACGTAGAAATTGTTAGTGTTATATTGCACAACACAATAGAGAGGCCCCAAAAAAATCCAAACTTACGCAGGCCCCTTACCGGTATGAAATAAGGTACCTGGCAGGAAATCGCACCCTAAATCCCAACATCTGTGAGGTTATAAGTTTTCACCTGATGGTGGCGGATTTCGTGTCACCCTCCTTGCCCCTTACTTGAAAATGAATTTTTCTTTGCTCCCTTCTTCTAGGCTTACGGCTAAGCAAGCCCCAAGAAGTTCGTCTTCCTGAACAGAGTTTGGTAGCTGTATGCAGCTGGCAAGTCTGCAGAAAGCTCCACGACTTCAACCAAAACTCTTACAATGACAATAATAACCATTGATATTTTGTATCAAGACGGTGCCCAACCTTAAAATATTGGCTATGGGCCCTGGTCAGAACTGAACGGTTGTTGTTCCCAACTGCACTGCCGGGATATTAGCAAGTTTCTGCAATTGAAGCTACGGACTATATGAAACAAAAGAATTTATCCAACTGCTTCATACACATGCTCGGACGGGCAAGTCTCTGCAAACTGGCTTAAAGAGTGGATAGCACGCTTTCAGCACATGAGCGACACAACCACCATCGTGTGCGTGCCTTCTGCTATCAATTACCTTTACATGTCTCATTCATGGGATTGAATGTATAAGCCCTGCGCATGTGTTTCCAATGCGACTTGTGCGGTGTTCCTCTCTTCGAGACGATCTGCTGCGCCTACCAGCAGTTCGAAGCAAAGGCAAAGAATTGCATCTGCCCTTTACACTCTACACGGGGATTAAGAAACAATAAAATGTTATTTAGGAGACCCTGATGGATGGTCTTTGCTTCGTCCGATGAACCTACGCCTTTAGGAAAACTAGAGTCGAAGTACGGGTAGTACCGGTAATTGCTTACTAATTCCCGGCATGTTTGTTGAAACTCGGACACACCAGGTTAAATCCGACTCTGGAAGGAAGGAAGATTACACTTTTTCTCTGGACTGCAGTTGCTAACAACTCGTGATCCCTGACATCAGCACACATTATCTTCCGCTTTGTTTGAGACAACGGTTCACGTGTACTGGGAACGCTTTGTTTGTCCAATCCCTTTCATTTGCCAATGTCGGTTTCTGAAACAATTGTGACTTGGCCTCCCTGACCGCAAATGGTGCGCTGGTAAGCGGGATCCTGATGTGAAATATATTCCTGATGCATGTGCCTCCTTGTGTAAGATCAAGCTGGAACTAAAGTAAGTGTACTTCAGTGGACATGCTGGATTTCTGCACGTATGAATGTGTCCATTGATGCATACATTATTCATTGACCTCTAGGAATGTCCAGATTGTTCTGAGGCGATTGCGAAAGCCAGGGCTATCCATGTAAACCTTTAGAGATCTCGGACGGGGCACATGACCAAGACCCCATTAAATTGGAGCCCCATTTGCAACGAACCATGTGGGCCCACGGGGAATCATATGGTCATGCATGCATATGCCACCATAGACTCCATAGTCATGCATGAATTGCATGCATAGACTCCAGCTGAGCTTGCAGGTCCTTTTGCTGCCATCTGCGCAGTACCAGCTCCGCATCCCATCTTTCTAGAGAATCCATCCGCCTCCGTTCGATCAAGCGAAGAGCTCGAGCGCGAGCAAGATGCATGCTGGAGCACCCAGTCCGTTCACTGCGAGATTTTCCAATCGTCCTTCTTCCGCTCTCCCGACTCGCAGCCATTAACCGAGGTGAACTAACCGGCTGGCGGCCGCCTATACCACTTGCCTTTCTTCCACACCCCTAGGAACTTCCAGCCATCGGGCCAAGTGTACTCCCCCTGCCCAACCCGCTCGTCCTCTTTCCACTCTCCCTTGTACGTGTCACCACAGGCCCAGTAATACTCGCCTTGGCCGTGCTTCTTGTGCTCCTTCCACTCTCCCTTGTACCTGTTGCCATTTGCCCAAATCAACTCGCCCCGACCATGCTTCTTGTCCTCCTTCCACTCGCCCTTGTACTTGCCGCCATCGGCCCAAGTGAACTCGCCATGCCCATCTTTCTTGCCCTTCTTCCAATCTCCGGTGTACGTGTCGCCATTGGCCCAGAAGGACTCCCCCTGCCCATGCTGCATGTCCTCTTTCCACTGTCCCACGTACTTATGGCCTTTGGACCAGCTATGCACGCCCCACCCGTGCCTCTGGTCCTCCTTCCACTCTCCCTTGTACTTGTTGCCATTTGCCCAAGTGAACTCGCCCTGCCCATGCTTCTTATCGCCCTTCCACTCTCCGTTGTATCTGTCGCCATTTGCCCAGGTAGACTCGGCCTGCCCATGCTTCTTGTCCTCCTTCCAGTCCCCCTTGTAGTTGCTGCCATCGGGCCATGTGATCTTGCCCGGCCCATGCTGCTTGCCATCCTTCCACTCCCCCACGTACGTTTCGCCATTCGCCCAGCTTTTCTCGCCGTGCCCATGCTCCTCGTCGTCATTCCACTCTCCCTTGTACTCGCCACTTTTGGCCCAAGTGAAATGGCCATGCCCATGTTTCTTGTCGTGCTTCCACTCTCCCACGTAATCGTCACCATTGGCCCAGCTTTTCTCACCCTGTCCGTGATGCTTGCCTTCCTTCCACTCTCCAAAGTATTTGTCACCATTGGCCCAGCTTTGGTCACCCATCCCATGTTGGCTGCCTTCCTGCCACTCTCCAAAGTATTTGTCACCATTGGCCCAGCTTTTCTCCCCCTGCCCGTGATGCCTGCCTTCCTTCCACTCTCCAAAGTATTTGTCACCATTGGCCCAGAGTTTCTCACCTTGCCCGTGATGCCTTCCTTCCTTCCACTCTCCCACGTACTTGTCACCATTGGCCCAGATTCTCTCACCCTGCCCATGATGCCTGCCTCCCTTCCACTCCCCCACATAGAAGAAGTCGGACGAGTTGAAGCGACCGAGGCCATGAGGGTGGCCGTCTTGCAAGTCCCCCTCGTACTGCCCAGAAATGAACCTGCCGTCCGCGGCTTCATATTTGTATGTGCGGGTTGATAGCCCCTCCGGCATGGGTGGAAAGGCCACGTCCTGCTCCAACCAGCGAATAGATCAGACCATCACGCATCCACCACGTACAATCAATATGCACATGCACCTGGAGGCCTTTCAATGCAATGGACGAGTTGAAACAATTGTCCGTCTCGTACCAAGGAATGTAAGACTTCGTCATGGGGGGGGGGGGGGGGTTAATTGCAACTGCATTAAAATGACCTCCCTATTCCAACCCTTTCATTGCTGCAGAAGCTGTAAGGCAATCTTTAAGCTTATGAGCCTTGACTAATGCGTATATATTAAGGGAATATTACCAAGGCCGGAAACAACCTCAAAAACCCATCACTGTCTTCGCGGCTTCGGCGACTGAGAAAGCTACAAAACACCCTGAGGACCTTGTAACAAGCAAATACACGCGCGCACCCTCCCCCCCCCCCCCACACACACACATGTGCACACACACACACACACACACACACACACACACACACACACACACACACACACACACACACACACACACACACACACACACCCACACCCACCCACACACCCCCACACAAACACACACACGAACGCGTACGCACGCACACGCGCACACACACACACACATACGGGCACACACACACACACACACACACACACACACACACACACACACACACACACACACACACTCGGGCGCGCACACACACACGCACACACACACCCCTACACACACGCACGCACGCGCGGGGACACAACCACTCACCCACATAGAGACAAACACAGACCACGCACGTACGCGCCTGCAGGTACACAAGCATTACTCCACGTGCCCACAAGCCCGCAGATGCAAGCGTGCACACGCATACACGCACGCATGCACACAGAGAACTGGTTGCGTTCAAGGTTGGTTACAGGTTACATCCCAGTACGTGCACATAAGACTAGCCACACAAACTGAAGCCAGACTTGAAATTGCCAGACCGAACCTGAAACTAGTATGCCTTCGCACGCATAACGTCTTCAAATTACTACCATATCCCCAAAATCAGGTTTCAATTAGCTGCATTATCTTCATTTTTATGGGTAATAGAAGGAACATTTTCTCAACCGGACCTGTGACAACAGCCTTCGGACTTTGATTTTACATGAACCACCGACCATGACAGGTTTACCTCATCACTCTGTTTTCCTTTATCATCGTCAAGGAGTACTCCAGCTCTGCATCGATGATATCCGCAAATGCAATGTGATTTAATATGCAAACACCTTTGACATTGTTGAGGGTACTTGATCAGCTCCAGAAGCTCTTCCACCTGAAGAACACAAAGCCAAGCTCTAAAAACGTAGTAATATGTGGAAAAAGTAAATTCCTTCAGACCCCGCAGGTAAAAACCATGAGTCACCTGCTCCAAAACATCCTGCACGCGTGCCATATTCCACAGCAGCGGTAGCGATATAGATTATCTAATCCCGGTGTCTATGTCAGTCAAACCTCATCGAAGCTCCTTCTCTCTCCCTCCCTCCCTCCCTCCCTCCCTCCCTCCCTCCCTCCCTCCCTCCCCCCCCCTCCCTCCCTCCCTCCCTCCCTCCCTCCCCCCCCCCCCCCTCTCTCTCTCTCTCTCTCTCTCTCTCTCTTCTCTCTCTCTCTCTCTCTCTCTCTCTCTCTCTCTCTCTCTCTCTCTCTCTCTCTCTCTCTCTCTCTCTCTCTCTCTCTCTCTCTCTCTCTCTCTCTCTCTCTCTCTCTCTCTCTCTCTCTCGCTCCCTCGCTCCCTCCCTCCCTCCTCCCTCCCTGTGTGTGTGTGTGTGTCTGTGTGTGTGTGTGTGTGTGTGTGTGTGTGTGTGTGTGTGTGTGTGTGTGTGTGTGTGTGTGTGTGTGTGTTTCTGCGCGCTCCCGTGCGTGCGAGAGAATATTTTAACAAAAACTTCAAAAAACACGCTTACACCTAGATAGCCTCATTACATGCGCACATGTCTGTACATAAGGAAACGGAAAGGAGCATGTTCTGGAAAGTAGCAAGAGTGACATAGTTACCGTGTAATTACCAGTTGAGGGTTCAAAACAAAGGGTGTATAACAGCACAGCAACTATTACAGCACAGAAGCATTCCCTGTCGGTCAAACAAGTAATGAGCACGCGTGTGGCCAAATGAGAAAAAAAGGGAAAATATAGTTTTTCTGTTATGGTCCACGACAGTGTAGGTAGGAAGGCTTCTTTAACGCGCCTTTTTCTCCAGAGACATGACCCTCCTGCAGCTGCTCCACCGCATGTACAAAGCAACACATATGAAGGCCAGCAGGACCCCCTCTGTGTTGATGTACAATAACCATGAATGTATGCTGTGGAACACATGTACATCCATTCCTGTTTGTCGATGCTACAGCGCTACGAACTCCGTCACCTGCAACGTTCAGAAGAAGTTCTGACATGGCCACCACAAAAGTTCTTTGTTTTAGTTGAAGTTGTTTTTCCGAGACTATTATACTATTTGCTTCGTTTGAAAATTGGTCTAGTGCTAGTTACACAGACAACCTCGGGAGTCCCCAGTATCAAGCTAGCTGAAATAAGGCCACGATAGATCTGAGTTTCTTGATAGAGAAGAAGGGCTGAAGTAAAGTGCGAGCCAAGTGACAAGTCAACACTGGTAAGATGCCGAGGGATGCAGCAAAAGCACACTTCCTGAAACTACCGGTAAAATCCAATCATTATCTTAAATGTAAATTCACGTCCAAAAATGTGTTGAAAGTTATCTTGCGCTTCCCTATCATCTGTGCAGGCCGGAACATGCTGCCCCGCTTAACAGGTTCATCGATTGGAGGGGGCCCGCAAGTCGGCGAAGTCAAGGGCCTGAAGTCAGGGCCTTTGCCGTTGATGGAGATACAATTGAAAGTCATAATCTAGCATGTCACACATTTCCTACACTCAGACTGTTTTATTGTATTGCCCTCAGAGTTTGTACAACTTTTAAAATAGCAGCGTACGCTGACTCGGACCGAATCTCCTGAGAATCTCCGTCGGAAGCATACAGCCGTTTGTTTAGTTCGCAGTCAGCATTTTGCTTTATATCATGGCATGGGTAACAATCTCATGTTTCCGAGGTCATTCTATCCGAGGTCATTCTATGCCTGTTGGCACTTGCATTGCTCCGCACGCCGGGGACTCTGCAATTGCATTCCGATGCCCGCGCATGGCCCCAGAGGGTTGATGAGTAGGAAAAACTGTAGAAAAATCTTACACGTGGTAGACCTTTTGATGTCCACGTTGGTCTTAGAAGTAGCTAGCACTTTTCAGCATATGCAATTATGATACACGTGGCATGTAAAACATTCTCATGTCGACGTCGCCCTTTTATGGCTGCGTTCCCGTGGCTGCTCCCATCGCTCCCATTCCTGGGAAACGGTCGTGCCCTTATAGTCAGCCTGCAGGCCTTTCTTGGCCTTACAAACACACTCGTGAGTGGTTCAGGTTAGGGAAACTGCCGTAAGAAAGGCTCCCCAAAAACCGAATACCGTGTCCGCCCACACCGGCGTAAAACGTGCACTTTGCAGTACTTAAGCAGCACTTGTTTGTCGGCCATTGTCGTATCGTTGCAGTATCTTGCAGCATTTGTTCGTCTTTGCAGTACGCAGGCGTTCTTGATTGTCGTACCGCCGTACCAGTGATTGAGCAGTTATCGTAGTACCATTGTCATCAGCCCTTTAGCAATTGTGATTGTGATACTACCAGCAGTAGCAGCAATCATTGTGATTGTAGTAGTAGCAGTAAGATCAGCAGGACCGGCAGCACGTCGAGGTGAGTGCCATTGATTTGTGATACCCAAAAACATTTCCCAAACAACAACGGGGGTGGCGATCCCGCCACCCCTGTGTTGTGCCACTGTTAATTTAACACTGACATTACACATATCCATACGAAAAAGTTTTTGTGGTTCCTTTGGGCAACGGATGACTGCGTTGAAACACCACATGCACACGGTCGAACAAATTTGCACACACCACATGGACACGATTTAAATCTCCGGCATGTTTTGTCGGATTGAAGCCCGGGGATGGTGTCCTGTCACCTACAGTACTGCCGGCGGCCGGCCTGCATTAGGGTGGCAGAGTTCTCAGTTCGCGCTCAACTTCCAGAGTTACAGTTCCACATACCTATTTTCGTGAAGAACCGATTGTGTTGACACACACACACACACACGCACGCACACACACACACGTAGGCAGGCAGGCAGGCATGCAGGCAGGCAGGCAGGCACGCACACACACACACACACACACACACACACACACGCACACACACACACACACACACACACACACACACACACACACACAGACAGACACACACACACACACACACACACACACACACACAGACACACACACACACACACACACACACACACACACACACACACAGACACACACACACACGCACGCACACACACACACACACACACACACACACACACACACACACACACACACACACACACACACACACACACACACACATGCGCATTGATCAGTGAGTTGCCAGTAAGCCCCCCCTTGCCCCCAACCCCCCCACCCCCCGCGAGGGCGGACCCCCCCTTACGTGCTTTAGCTCTGGAAAGCAGCTGAAACTACATCACGGGCCCCTCCCCCCTGCCAACTTAATATCATGTGAGATTCGCAATAGCGGAGCGCTAGGGCAGGACATATATAGACCATGCTGGAATGCGTTTTAAACCCCGGTTTAGGTAAAAGTAAAATATAACAGTATTACGGTCATTTTACAGGCCTGGCCGTGCTGCTCAAAGGTACTACGTCCTGATTTCTGGAGTGATACACTAAACGTCGCAGTACCTAAACCGGGGTCGACCTCTCTCGAGACCTCCTCTG
>KV908453.1:341727-344227 GCA_002005505.1 Botryococcus braunii
GCAGGTGGGAAGAGGGTAGAGTGGGGAGACAGAGGGAGGGAGGAGGAGAGAGGGTGGGGAGGGGGAGACGGGGACGAGAGGGGGTGGGAAGAGAGGGAGCGTGGGGAGGCCGAGGGAGGTACCGACGTAAAGGTCCACAGGGAGCCAGTACTTCTCAAGTTGCGGGTCCACCAGCTGCTGCGCATTCCAAGGCTGTAAGTACCTTATGTAGTACCTGCACCCCAAAGGCCCCGTCCTCTGTTGTAGCACGTGTCATGCTGCTTCCAGGTACGAGTACTGAACTATGCGCAGGGAGGAGGATATGGAGGGACTCATTGTAATACCGTGTATGCTGCGAGCACTTTTGAGTAGAGGGGAGAGGAGGAGGAGGGGACGGAAAAGGTGGAGGAGAAGGCGCGGGGGGAGAGGAGGAGGATGAGGCAGACAGGAAGGGGAAGAGGAAGGGGAGGAGGAAGAGGAGAAAGAAAATTATGCTTACAAAATGAATGACTAGTCAACCCACAGAAAAACAAGATTACATTGGGGGGGCAGATGGCGTGGGGATATTACCAGCAAGAGCCTGCCCACTGGGGCATGGTGGAGGTCTCCCGAATGTACCGCCTTCCGGTGGCGGGATCGGTGAATTCGATCCAGTCGGTGATCTTGGCCAGCGGCGATCGCGGAGTACCGTCCGGCACAAAATCGTCCGTCTCCGGAAGCGTCAGCGGAAGACTCTCCTCCGGCACCAGCTCCGGCACCTGTGGCAAGGTAGCAAGAACTGAAGGCGTTTACTCCGAACTAAAACAATTCCATTCCCTGGGGCCAGTGTGGGGCCCCCATCCTCCCAGTTTCCCAACCACACCAAGCCCAACATGCGCGTGCCTCTGCTCACGCATGTGCGCCCGCGCGCGCGCACACACACACACACACACACACACACACACACACACACACACACACACACACACACACACGCACTCACACACACACACACACACACACACACACACACACAAGCCCCCCCCCCCCCCCCCACAGACACACGCCAACGCACGTGCTGAGGACGCAGGGGAAGTACAAAGCAGGTGTGTCAATTACCTCGGAGCCTTCAGGGAAGACGATGGGGAAGGGCTCCCCCAGTACCGCTGGCGGGCAAACAGCCAGTCCCGCAGCTTATAGTTGACCTTGCGGGCACCCGCACCCACTGCCTCAAGGTGCTCAATCACCTTCTTCTTGGCGTCCGGGGTGGCCATCCCATTAAGACTCAGGCCCGACGACTCGGCACTGGAGTCCACCGCTATCCCCTCTCCTGCGCCCCGCCATGACATGCTTTGCTACTCGCCCCCAGGCCAAGCCCCACACGCACCCACGCACTCACACACGCACGCATGCACACACATACACACATACACACACACACACACACACACACACACACACACACGCACACGCGCACACACGCACGCACACACACAGACACAGACACACACACGCACACGCACACGCACACACGCTCCACACACAAACACACACACAAACACACACACACACACACACACACACACACACACACACAGCCCACACAAACACACACACACACACACACACACACACACACATACACACACACACACACACACACACACACACACACGCTCACAAAGGGACACACCCAGGAACACATATCCCTCCTCCTTGTCCTCCTTGTGTGTCCCTCGCGGCCTCCCTCCCTCCCTTCCCCCTCCCCTCCCCCCTCTCTCCCTCCGTCCCCCTCCCTCCCTCCCTCCCTCCCTCCCCTCCCACCACCCTCCCTCCCACCCTAAACGCTCTGCTCCCTCCTGCGCCTTTCCTGGTGAGGGAGCGGGGCCCGACCGGCAAAGGGAAGCTCGGCATCTCCCTGGGGCGTGTCAACAACCCTCCGGACTGGCAGGCCATAAGCCTGGGCAAACTCGAAGTCCCGTATATCATGCCCCGGTACCGCCATAATGGCGCCTGTCCCATAGCTCCCCAAGACGTAGTCCGCCACCCACACAGGCAGCCGCTCGCCGTTCACGGGATTGATGGCATAGCTCCCTGCGCACCACAGGAGAGGGAGAGCTGGTTGTTTGGGCTTGTAAGTTGTGATATGCAGACTGATTGCCTAGCTCTTTTTCTTTTCGTTACCAACATCGTGATGTACAGATTGCTTGCGTAGCTGCCTGAGCACCACAGAAAGGAGAAGATCGCTTCCCACCGCTTTCTTAAATCGCGATATACAGATTGATTGCGTAGCTCCCTGCGTACCACAGAAGGGGGGCCGGTCTGTTTTTAATTGTTTTATCACTGTATCATAGTACATAGACTTTTTAGGAAATGGGATTTTTGGGTACAACTGGGGGTTTGGGGTTTGCTAGGGGACCGGAGTTTGGGTTCCTTTGAGGTTCGGGGTTGGGGATTTGTTGAGGTTTGGGTATGGATTCGTTAGGGGTTTCTGCCCCTGCAACTGCACATGCCTTAAGGACCAATTGGTAGCAACGGAGGG
>KV908453.1:346727-366727 GCA_002005505.1 Botryococcus braunii
ATTCACACACGCGCGTGGGCGGGAAAACACACACACACACACACACACACACACACACACACACACACACACACACACACACACAGACACAGACACACACACACACACACACACACGCACACACACACACACACGCACACACCCACACCCACCCACCCTCCCTCCCTCCCTCCCGCCCTCTCCCCCCACCCTCCCCCTCTCTTGCCTCTGTACCCTTGCTTGCCCACTTAGGTCTCCAACCCCCTCCCTCCCAATCTGTTTCCGCTCTCTTTCTCCCGCTAGCAGTCACTTACACGCATGAAGGTGTGAGTGGGCCGTGGTTAAGTAGGTGATTGCACACAGCACCAGCACACAAACAGAAACACAGACTACAGGTGGCAGCGCTCAGTCGCAAAACAAACCCATCTTCCAACAGACTCCACGGTCTCAGTTGCATATCAGACACGTCATACAAGACCCCACACTCGGTCTCACAACACACACATCTTATAACAGACCCCACATTCAGCCGAATACAGACACGTCTTGGAACAGTCCCCACACTCGATCTCACAACAGACATCTGTTACAACAGACCCCACACCCAGTCGAATAGAGACACGCCTCACAACAGACCCCACACTCAGTCCAATACAAACACACCTCAAAACGGACCCCACACTCAGTCGAATACAGACACGCCTCACAACAGACCCCACATTGGGTTTCATAACAGACAGGTCATACAACAGCCCCCACATTCGGTCTCATAACAGACAGGTCATACAACAGCCCCCCCAACAGACAAGTCTGGCAACGGACAAGTCAGCAACAGCTGGAATGCAGGGTACCTGCTCAGTAGGGAGACCCAATGCTGTTTAAGGGGGTAACCAAATTTGGGGGGTTATGAACGCCGGAATGCTGATTTGGAGGTTTTACCTGCTCGGCGGGGAGACCGAATGCATCCCAGCCAATGGGGTGGAGCACGTTGTAGCCCTGCATCCTCTTCAGCCTGGCGATGATGTCGGTGGCCGTGTAACCCTCTGTACCGCCAAAACCAACGACGTTACACTCACCCCCCTTGCAATTTCTGCGGTGACAAACCTTCCCCCGCCCCCCCCCCATCCGCCCCCCCCCCCCCCCCCAAACAAAAGGGGGCTTTGCGACCTTCACTAACCGCAGAACAACATGGGCAGTGGCTAGAGGTCGATGTTGCAAGTGTTATGTCTTCCAAGAAAGCTGTACGGCAGCATCCTTTTCATCAGTATGACAACCTCAGACGAGTGGCAACCTTATGAACTTTTCTGACAACCGAATGACAATTTCTTATCTAGTGTATGAAAACTTCTGACACAATCTCAGGCCCCACAAACCCAACATTGCAACTTCAGACCCCTGCAAACGCAGCCCTGCCCCACTCCACAAGCCCAGACAGAGCAATAGACAGTTTGCGAACCCCAATCACAGCGCTGCCTTCCTCCCGCGCAGGCTCTCCCCGCCCCGTAAGCTGCCTTGAGGTGGCCACCTCTGCTTGGTGCACAATCTGTGGAAATCAATGAGTGCAAATGTGCGGGTGTGCATATGTCCGTGTGTGTGTGTGTGTGTGTGTGTGTGTGTGTGTGTGTGTGTGTGTGTGTGTGTGTTGCGTGAATGTGCACGCATCCGCGATTGGGCGTGTGCAAGCGGATTCAAATGGAACTTCAAATTCTGCAGATTAAATGCCTGTTCGCCCCTCCATCCACGCCCTTGCAGCATCAGGGCAATACTTACCAATCCCATCTCTGCAACTCTTTTCCGATGTTGCCATCTTTCCTGGGCAAGTGTAAGAAGGCCATTCCAGTCGCGCCTAAAACAAGTACTTTCCCTTATAGAAAACTCATTACCACAAATCCCAGTTCAAATGCCCTCTGCTTCCCACGACCCACACCATCCCACTCCCACTACATTCAACCACCGAAGCCTTACAACAACTTATCCCACTCACACTACTGTCAGCCACCCGCGACCCGCACCATCGCATCCCAATACCACTGCTTTGGACCAGCCACAACCCCCAAGTCGCCATCCCACTCCAATGACTTTCATCCTCCCATGCTCCGCACCATCTCACCCGACTCGCACTGCTTTCTACCTCCCAAAGTTAGCACCCTCACATCCCATCCCACTCGCACGTTCAGCCACCCAATGCCCACACCGTCCCAGCCGAACCCTGATTCCCACCCCCACCAAAGGCCCCAACCAACCCATCCCCCTGCAGTACTCAGCCCCTGTTTTTCTCACCTCCCTCCTTCCACATAACCACATAATCCACCTTCAACACGCCAGCAGTAGCAGATTGATTAATCATCCCACCCTTACTTCCCCCCCACCACACACATATAGACACACACGCATGCACACACACATGTGTCTCTCTCAGTCACGCACGCACACACACACACACACACACACACACACACACACACACACACACACACACACACACACACAAACACACACACACACACAGACACACACAGTGTAGTAACCACCCACGACCTGCCAATACTCGACAGCAGATCAGCTCCCCACTCTCCCCATCGCATGTTTGCCCGTGCGGAATCCACTGTTCTGTTCGACTGCACAAGCCCTATTCAGCCCCCCAACTGTCTTTCCCCTGCCGGCTCCTCCCCCCCCCCCCCCCGCGGGTGCCCAACTTATCAGACATCCAAGCTTCCCACCTGTGCCTCTCCGTGCGATAAGGACTTTCAACCAAGCAGCCTCAGCTGTCTCTCAAGGTATCCCCGGACTGGCACGCGCACACTTCTCGCACTCGCCAATCGGCAATCATCAATTGGATGCCAAGCTGGCACTCGCTTTTCCATCCCTTCTTGCCCTCTTCGGTCCAGGCTGTCCCACCTCCTCAAACCGCCATGCCGTACCCCAGTTCCTCCCCCAGCCCGTGACCTTCTTCGGTCCCTACTCTTTGTGCATTCCAGGGGGAAGGGAGGGGACAAGCAGAAAGGGTGGGTGAATAAGAAGATGAGCAGAGCAGGAGGAAAAGGAGGGATCTGGGGAAACCGCCCTGCTCCAACCAGATAGATGCAAATGTGGGAATCACCTGGGTGTCCCACGTGAAGTCCGGCTCCCGAGGGATATGGAAACATATCCAAGACATACATCTTCGGCTTGCTGGTATCAAGATCTGCCAGGTCAGGTGTCTTGAACGTTTTGTTCTCCAGCCAATATCTTTGCCACTTTGCCTCGATCTCGGAAAAGGGGTATGCTGTGGACCTGCCGCCAGGACTTTGTGTTGTGTCATTGGGAGCATCTGGCGGGATCTCTGCAGGCGGAGGCTCTATGACAGTTGCTGAGGACCCCGCTGAGCTTTCAGCATGGCAAGTGGGCGCCCTATAGTTTGTTCTGTCATGTCTGTCATCCCCACACCAGTTTGAGCCTCCATGGAAATTATGGCCTTTACTCTGGATAAGAGGCGTGCAAATCCACTCTTAAACATCACTGTTACATTAGCAGTGGCCAGCACCCTCTCTTTCAATTGCGACCATGCCCAGGGAGAGACACACAACTGCAAGTCAATATTAATAAAATAGTACTCCAATTGGTCAAAACCAAAAACTGCTGTAGATCTGAACTTGCTGAATTTGTCACGATTGATGCATCAGTAAGTGGCCATCAGACGGTGTAGTACAAGGATGAATCGTTACATAGGCTACTAGTATCCCAGTGCCCATGTAGCAATCTATTACTCAGGATGTCTTCACCTCAAGGGATTTCTGTTAGAGGGATGGGAGGTGGGAAAGCCTCGAGAAGTTGCGCTTGCGACATGAGGCGAAGTGCAGGCCACCCTCTTTGTCCTACACAGATGAAGTCCTGTATTGCAGAACGATTTGTCTGCAGCGTTACCACAAACACGGCAACACCGCATCATAACTCTAACGGATGTCATGAACCCAACGTCATAGCTCGGTCCTTTCGCTTACACGTTCGCATGCTATGCAATTGGTGTAAGGATAAAGCAAAGAAGTGTAACAGGGAAATATACTACATCTACATTTCAGAGGCTCTTCCCCAGGTGTTGTGTAACTTTTCTGAGGTAAATTCACAGTTGATCGTCGGCGTTCCTCATCCAGCCTCAGACGTGGATACACCACGAGCGAAAATTCGAGCGAAAATTCAGTTGGAACGCGAATCGCAATCGCAGTGGGGACCCCACTGTGGGGTATGTGCACTTGATGTGTACGTGCTATTTCGATCCACTGTCTCGACAATTCTACCCTTCTTTTCAGACGTTCCCTTGAGCGTACTCGGCGGATCGAGCGTATTAACCTGTTTGCTGGTTACTGTCTGAGTTCTTATCCCTTTGGCGGGCTAGAGAATGTTATATCCCCCAAGCGGCTGCTCCTAACACTGGGCAAATCAATTTTCTTTTCAATAAGTCAATTCTAGATATTAATACAACTGTGCAATATGAATCCGTACGCAGGGCTGCAAATTGTGTTATTGAATCTAGCATTTTCTTTATCTGTGGAGGTGATCATGTGGGCCTGGGCGTACCGGCACCCGAGCTTCCGGAGTTTGAAGGCAAGATATCATGTATTTCTTTTGGCTGTAGCGATGGGTGAGACATTGTCTGAGCAACCTTGATGTCGATGTAGGACATGCTTGAAAAGCAGACTAGAAAGCTGGATCTCCTGAAGTCTGGACCAAATTCCACTGCAAAATCAAAGAGCAAGAAAGTAGAGCGCCTTGAAAACCATCTGAAGAACACCGTAACAAAGGAACTTCAAATGGTTCGCCTGAAGCAGATGTTTGTGGTAAGCTCAGCTTCCCCGTCTACAGGCGTCCAGCTATTTCATTTTTTCTTTTGATTCCAAGCATGATAGGTTCTAGTTTAACTTGTGATAGGATTCGAATAGAAAGCGTTCGGCACTAATTGTTAAACCTTAACATTGCATTCCCTCCATATCCTAAATTTGACCAGGAATGGTAAGGCTTCGTCCTCAAACTTGGACACACACTTGAGGGAGCTGGAATCTGTTCTACTTGAAGAGGATGCATGTTCTGCCGCAATGCATGATCCTCGGCCTTAGAGAGCAGGGAGGGGCTGTTTTTCCCAATGCTTGTGAGTGTAATTATGTGTGGGTCTCAAATATGGGCAACCAGTGGAAGTACTTATTTAATCAACATAAAGCCCAGGTTGTGGGAAGGATAATCAGAAAGATTTTGGCAAGTTTTGTTGCCGAAATCAAATGACTTGTTATGCTTGATGGGGCTCCCTGAGGATGTGCTAGATTTAGATTGAAGAATATAGAGATACCTGCAGGGGCACGTTAAGGCCTCGTTTACTTTCTTGAGGAGCAATGACAATGCCATAGACTGCTAAGTCTTTGTGCCTTGCTCTTGAACGTTTTAAACCTATGTGCTGCTTGTACCGCTTGCTGTGAGCAGTGCAAGAGTCGAGGGAGTACATCTTGAAATGCCTTGAATATCACCAAACAATGCAAACCTGCAGGCACACTCATCCTCTTGATGCCATGTTTGCCAAGCAGAAGTAAGGCCGGCACTGGGACTTCCCTGCTGTCATTCTGTGCAACAGTTTTTCCCCCCCTTTGATAATTTCCATGAAGATGTAAGCTTGTCTTGCTCGCTTGCTGCTGCCAATGGTGATAGTAATTGTGAAGAGAGGTGGGGCTGTGTCCTGTGAGCAGATGGGAGGCTTCATTCTCACTTCCTATCAAGTGGTGACACGATGGTGCGCCCCTTCTGGAAATCTCTAATCTAAAAGATTAAAAGCCCTTGTTACAAGATTTTCATCCCATGCTGCTTGGTACATTCCTTCTTATGTTTCTTTGCCCGTTCCTGCACAGATCAGACTTTGAGCAATATCATACTCTCTTCTCTCTCTCTCTCTCTCTCTCTCTCTCTCTCTCTCTCTCTCTCTCTCTCTCTCTCTCTCTCTCTCTCTCTCTCTCTCTCTCTCTCTCTCTCTCTCTCCCTCTCTCTCTCTCCCTCTCTCTCTCACTCCCTCCCTCCCTCCCTCCCTCCCTCCCTCGCTCCCTCCCTACCTCCCTCACACACACACACACACACACACACACACACACACACACACACACACACACACACACACACACACACCACACACACACACACGCACACACGCACGCACGCACGCACGCACGCATGCGCGGCTGTACGCATATGCCCGCACTTGGTTTTGAAGGGAATCATGAAATGGTGTATTTCGTCATTTATTTTTGATTAAATCTTCGATCAGTCTTTAATTGTTGAAATTTCTGATGTTTATATCCTTGGGTTGAGCTCTATGATAGGGTGGTCAGCTTCCGACCAAGCTGTTACGGTTCAAATCTTAGACGGCTTAGAAATGTTTGGACCCTGCACTCACTGACTTAAGACATGGGAATTCAATGAGTGACTGGGACAAGGGGATGTACTGAGTAACGTGAGACAAAGGGATTCCCTGTGTGGCTTGAGGCAAGGGGCTTCAGTGACTTGAGATCAATGGAAGTCACTGACTAATCTGTGACAGGGGGATCGCTGAGTAACTTGGGACAAGGGGATTCATCAAGATAATTTGAGAACAGGGGATGCAGTAGTTGACTTGAGACAAGGGGATCCATCAAGGTAATTTGAGACAAGGGGATGCAGCAAGTGACGTGAGACAAGCAAAATCACCGAGTAATTTGTGACAGGGGATTCACTGGGTGACTTGAGATGGGGGGATTCATCGGTAACATCACACAATGGGATTCACAAGGGGAATCAATGGAACTTGACAGGTCTTGGCCCTGCGCAGGTACACCGGCACGGTGGTGGCAAAGCTGCCATTTGAGCCTTTTACCTTTGTGCAGCGATTAACCCAGCGGGGTCTGACTGACCCCCTCATCACCGACTGCAGTGTGGTGGGCGCTCCTTCTTCTTTTCTCTCTTCCGAGCTTGCTTCAGTGTTCGGACCCACGCTTTTGCGCTTGAACACAGAAGCGCAGCATTCGTGTTTGCATGCGACTGACGTACAGCTGTTACTATTACAAAATTTGTTTGTGTTGTTCGCTGCCATCTCCCAGCCACGGAAGGCGCCTCTGTATTGGCCAGAGGTTCCGAAGCTTGTATCTTGGGATGACATCCGGGACATGTGATGGTGGTAGAATGTGGATACCTGTGAATGTGGATGACATCCAGGACTGGTTCATTGGGGTCTTAATGAACCAGTCAAATCGACCTGTGATGAGAGTTTCAAAAATGCCACCCCCCCCCCCGCCCCCGGCCCTCTGAGGTAGGGGACGACAGCAGAAATCGGCCAAAGCGAAGACAATGACAAGAACAACAGCAGAAGCAGCAGCACATCAATCCCCCCCCCCCCCCCCCAAAAAAAAAAAAAAAAAAAAAAAAAAAAAAAAAGGGGGGGGGGGGTGAAGGAAGAAAATTTGGGGGGGGGGGAGATTGCGCAAGTGAACGGCAGAGCAATATGCATTTGGTAATTTGATTCTGTGGGGGGTGAGATGTTGGCAGGCGTTCCTGTATGCACTTTGCCAGACGGGGATCCGGCCCAACCTGGCCAAGCTACTGGACTTCGGGCCCTCGCGCAAGATGAATGCCCTTCAGCAACCAATGGCGGGGGCTCCTCCCGAGCTTGCTGCGGCTTCCTAGCTACCTCTTGACCTCCTGGGGCAGCGTTCTGCTTTTGTAGAATGGAAGTACTTTGCATGGCATTGTGGAAATATTTGCATTTCGATGTGGAAGTACTTGCAGTTCGTTGTGGAAGTGCTTGCATGTGGTTGTGGAATACTTAAGTGTCGTTGTAGACGTGCTAGCACGTACGTGTGTGGATATGATGAGCACACTGGAGCGGAAGTTCAGCGCGAAGGTTCGCATCCCGCGGAAAGTAGCCGGTGGATAGAAACAGGACTGCGGTGGTGGGGTCGGACTGTAGGAACCGTGGCAGAGGTCTTTTTAGGGAAGATGTAAGAGGCCTAAAAGTCAGCCTCTCGTGGCAAGGGTGACCCCGTGCGAGTGTGTGTGTGTGTGTGTGTGTGTGTGTGTGTGTGTGTGTGTGTGTGTGTGTGTGTGTGTGTGTGTGTGTGTGTGTGTGTGTGTGTGTGTGTTGTGTGTGAAAATTGAGCAGCAGAAGTTGGAGTCTGCGCTTAAGCTGTGGAATAGGGGGGTTTCCTTTCTTTGCAAAGTTAGGAAACTCCCTTGAGGCACAAAATCGGGTCATAACTCATGTACGATGGCAAAGGTCCATTGGTATGAACAGCTTCAGCCCTGGAGTAGTTCAAAGCGGATCAATTTGGAAGCCCTAAATTTAAAGGTGGAAATCGGCGTTCCTTGCCCACACCAGTGTCAAGAATATTTGGCAGGAATTCAGATTCATTATTCGATTTTAACGGCCTGTGCCACATCATTGTAGTATCTGGTATCCGCATCCTCCTCTGCGCCATCATTTGAGTATCTGGTATCCGCTTCCCTTCCTCGTGTACCCTTGCTTTTCTTCCCATAGGGTCAGGTGCGGTTGTGACAACCTGCGGAGCGCCACTGCTGTGTTGGCCTGGAATCCATGAAGGCCGTTTATTGGAAGAGGGTTCGTGGGAGTGTGCTGCAAACTGTAGGACCTCTGCGATCGTTTCTCGGCCTAGCCCGGGATTGCTACTATTTCGGGTTCCTGTCCTTCAACTTGATTCTCACTCACGAGTGAGACTCATGAGTGAAATTACGCGACCCCTCTGCCCTCGAGTAATTACTCTTAAGTAGTTGGTCAATCACTTAAATATAGTCATCACTCAAGGGGAGCGGGGTCACCAAGGTTTACTGAAAGGGAGAAGGGATCGCCCGGCGGGCCCATCCTATTAGGTCAAGAATTCTTTCCTTTAAAGGGAGAACAGGACAGCCTTAGCCATGCCCTACTGCCAGGCAACATGCATGCCCGAACGTTTTCATTTAAAGGCAGGTGATGTCCATCCCGGTGGCAGCAAGAAGGGGCAACCATGCTGATGTCCATCTTGTGGAAGCAAGAGGAGAGAATAGTATTGATGGTACCACCGGTATTGCATGAAAACTGAGAAACGGAGTGCCACGCTGGTGTCCATCTTGAGGAAGGAAGAGGAGAGAATATTGTTGATGGCTGTTTCAACTAAACTGAGGAATGGAGTACCAAGCTGGTGTCCATCTTGAGGAAGCACGTTCAGAGGATCGTGTTGATGGCTGATGCAACTAAACTGAGGAATGGAGTACCACGATGATGTCCATGTTGAGGAAGCAAGAGGATGATTTTAGAGGCCATGATACGAAGGTGACGAATGGAGAATTACGCGGGTGTCCAACCCTGTGGAAATCCAATGCCGTATTTGGGCATGGCTTTCGCGGCTGCCTCCTTGTACTCTTCCTGCCACACCCCCCACCTCTGACTTGTACCTCATGGACCATCGTTTTTGCCCCACACTCCGCATCCTACCTGCTCTGCCTCCACTACATCCAAAGTTGACAAAACAATGACTTCCAGGGCAGTGAAGGATGTCACGACACATTCTACGTATGGCATACAAAAACAATGTGCCATAGAAGTTGTCTGTTTTTTCAGGTGTGCATGACAGAAAAGGCCTGGCCTTCAGAGATGTTGGGGGGTTGGGGGGGTGGGAGACGGTTCTGACTGGGAGGGGCCTCGTCTGCGGAGGTGTGAACCAAACGGGAAGGACAGTGAGGGCCGAGCCCTGTTGTGCTGTCAAAGAGCGGGGCATGCGCGCGCACGCACGCACGCCACACACACACACACACACACACACACACACACACAAACACACACACACACACACAGACACACACCTACAATACCACACATGTGCACACACGGAAACGCGAACTTCACACACAGCAACGACTCTTATCTACGATTACTGATGCTAAGTATAAACTATTTCTGATGCTAAGGATAGGCTCCACCTTTGTCTTAAATGAACAGGCAGATCAAGGGGAAGTACCCGACACGTACATTTCTGATGCAGGACACCAACGTACAGGCATACACCCATTCTGATGCCACGGAGAAACATACGGGCACCGCAAGGGAACATACCCGAAGGATGACAGATATGGGCGGGTGACGCCGCTGTTGAGAAGTTTCGGGTGGACGGACAGGCGGCACATTCCTCACTAGCAGCGCTGGGCAACTCAAGAACAGCCGCTTGAGCACCTGCAGTGTCAAGATCAATTTTGTAGTCCCATCGGCACCTAGAAGTCTGTATGTAATCATCTGGAATGACGAGATGACCTGACGTAACCATATGATAACTTGACTTCGATCCACAGGGACGGGAGGTCCGTAATTACGCACATACCTGTCTTGATAAATGCACACCTGTAGACATCACAATCACTGCATCCTAGTCTCCTTTGGCCCTCCCCGTTGGGGAAAGGGGGCCTGGCGCGCGCGCGCGCGCGCGCGCGCGTGTGTGTGTGTGTGTGTGTGTGTGTGTGTGTGTGTGTGTGTGTGTGTGTGTGTGTGTGTGTGTGTGTGTGTGTGTGTGTGTGTGCGCGCGCGTGTGTGTGCGTGTGTGTGTGTGTGTGTGTGTGTGTGTGTGTGTGTGTGTGTGTGTGTGTGTGTGTGTGTGTGTGTGTGTGTGTGTGTGTTTGTGTGTGTGTGTGTGCGCGCGTGTGTGTGTGTGTGAGGGGGAAAGGGGGGGGGGGGGGAGACACCAGCACGCGCGTGCTCGTGCATGCGATTGTGTTCGCTCACGGTAGTGCTTGTGTACATGTGAATGCCTGCCTTCCCCAAACTCCTCCCCCAACCTGTACTCTGTGAAGCAGCCCATCCCCCAAGTCATTTTGCTGTGCAATCCTCAAGTCCCCTCAGACCTCTGCCTTGTAAAAAGTATAGCAGTAATACATGAATAAATAAATAAATAAAAACAATACGGTAATAGTTATAATAAACAGGGAGGGTGAAGCCTGACCGGGGTGTCTGGGATCTGCAGCTCCTTCAAGCTATCGCCCCATATGATAACCGTCTCCAATGCAGGGCAGTTGCGCAGGTCCAGCGACTCAAGGACATGCGCTTGTACAATCACCTGCACGAGCAGCACAGTCAAGTGATCACAGTGATCATCACCTGCGTGAGCGGCAAAGACCGAATGCCTTGTCTGGCACTGTATTGGCAATTTTCTTTATAGCCAAGACCTGTGTGATGCTCATACGGAATTCGCGTTCAAAAGCGAAGACTTGGTGGTGCTCTTCTGGCAAACACCGCAACCACATGTCCGGCATTCTTCTGGCAATATTTTCATCAGAGCAAAGACCTGTCTGGGAACATTTTGGCAGTTAACTTCTGAGCAAGACCCAACTGACAAGCAACACCCAACACACCATAACGCCCCACAGCCCACAGCCAATCCCTGACATTGCCAAGTGAGACAATCTCTTTGTTCTCCATGTTCCCCACGTTTTCCCCTTGGCCCATTCCTACCTTTCTCAGTGCAGTTGTAAAGGGGTGGTGTCCTCAGCGCCCTTGGCGTTTCCCTACCTTTCTCAGCGCAGGGCAGTTGTGGAGGCATAGGGTCCTCAGCGAGTTGGACAACACGTGCGTGTAGCTTAGTCGGCTGCAGCAGGACAGATCCAGCACCTCCAGCTTTACGCATGACGTGGCTGGAGCAACCACCGCCTGAGTCAGGTTGTGGCACTGCGACAGAACCTGCGCAGGGGATCGTACTTCAGAGACTGCGCTTTAGAGTCGTGTTTTTGAGCCTGTGCACTGGACACACACACCCTCCACTCCCCCCCCCCCCCCACTTCTCTCTCACCCCCCACTCCTCCCGTGCGCTCAACCTACAACCCACCCACCCTCCCCCCCCCCCCAAACACACACACACACACACACACACACACACACACACACACACACACACACACACACAAGTACATATATTCATTAAACCCCCCCCCCCAACACCTGCACACACCACGCGAGCGCTCACCTTTCATGCGCGCACAGGCACGCAGACACATGCATTGATGCACACTGCTCGCCTGCATGCCCCCCTCCCCCCCCCCACCCCACACACACACACGCACACACATACACACACCATGGCAGCGCCCACCCACGGCAGCTCAGCACACACACACACACACACACACACACACACACACACACACACACACATACACACACACACACACACACACACACACACACACACACACACACACACACACCACGCCAGCACACACACACACACACACACACACACACACACACACACACACACACACACACACACACACACACACACACACACACGTCTAGAGAGTTTGGGGGGGGGGGAATAGAGAGGTGAGGCGTTCATCCAATGTTTCAGGTTTTTAGAAACGGCGGCTTAAGAGGATAATGTGATATAGATCAAGCTTTACCAGTTCCTGAAGCCCTGATGGAGACAAGTTGATGATCTCACGAATGAAAGCATCTCTGACTCCTGGGGAACCGGTGATCGCAATTTGCCGGCAAGCCAGTAGTATGCGTTCACGAAGAACGCCCCATGAAGGCCATATCGTGACATCTACACGATCATCTCACTAAATTGAAGTTCGATTGTCTCAATAACCCGTATTATGACTGTGATTTCCATGCAAATATTCAGTGTTTTCTTTGTGGAGACGATTCCTTGCTCAACAACAGTTTTCACAACTCCAGAAGAGATAATTCTTGGTAAAAAGGACATCTTAATGAAATTTAAATATGGGCCTTTGAATTTTCGTAGTTTAATCTTAAACATGCTTGTTTTTCAATCATACCTGGCAAGGCGTCCGGAGGCCGTTCCCATACTCCGCTCTGAAACGCCTGTACTTAAAACAGCTGTATCATTATTTGTCCAGCATAACTTCTTTATTAATATGGTATTTCATCTGCCACACCGTTTCCCAACTGGGATGATGTTCAGGTTCTACGTCCTCGCTGTTGTCCAAGGTTGATGTCTTCTCTTTCGCTTTCTTTGGGGGCATTGCAGTTCCTTAACCAATCGCAGAATGCACGGGCAGAAACGGAAGGGAGTGGTTATTTGTTTCAAACTTGCAGTCCAGTTTGCACATTTGGCATCTCACTCGCTTCGGAATGCTGGCGTGTTTACAAGAACGACGCCAAGGGGATGGCGTAATTGTCTCGTTCCACCACAAGTGGTCCACAACTCTCGTTTGCTGATCAATCCTTGGGCTCTCAAGAACCCCAGTATTAAAAATATGTCATGGTCGAGAGGAGTAAAATGAATGTCGCATCCGAGAATTGTCGGCCGAATATAGTGCCTCGAAGGAGTCCGCTTGCCAGTCGTAGGCTAGGCGACTCGTAGCCTAGACGACTCGTGGGTGCGACTGTCACGGTCTCCGAAGCCGTGGAGTCTGGTGACTAATCTAGTTTATTGGATCAGTGGGAACAGTCGATTCTAGTCAGAAACTAGTAGGGGTCTAGTAGGCCTAGTCTGGAACTAGAGCTTTTATTAGTCATTGGGGGGACGGATTGTGGCCGATAGCAATTTTTTGTAGTTCCGATACTAATTTCGCATCGGAAAATCCCAGTTTTCTCCGGCGGAGAAACTCCGTACTACTTCTCAACTAAAAATAGGAAGCAATCCCGATGTACTAAGGCTGTTACTTCCCCGATGCAAATTGTTGAACTTCATTTGGGAGTACAGAATAAAGTTACTCGATGAGTTGCATATGAATCTTATCAGTCTTGCTATTTAAGAACTTCCCTGGGGCCTGCTCACTAGCTGAGCCCGGTTGGCCGATAGACTTCGAGGGTTCCGTCGTATTATTACCGTGATGAAGGGCTTCTGTACCCACACAGTAAGAAATATCTTTATATACTAAGCTGTCATAAATTTCTTGGCCTTTTGACACTCCCTATCTTGTAAATCATGCCGAACTGGTCGGCACGACCATCAAGCAAATCGTTGCAACAACCTCTCTTTAAGTTGGACTGTTGCAGCAATGCTTGTTGAGTCATAAATCAATCGCATCTTTTAATCGCATCGTGGTGGTGCATGGTCCCTTATAAGTACCCAACCACCGCAACCACTTCGGGGTGCTGTACTGAAAGCTCCTTCCTGAAAAATACAACCAATATTGTTGATGGGACTGAATGAATTTTATTTCTTGCAGAGATGCTCAGGGTTTCTCGTGTTCTCGCTCTGGGTCGGATACTTGAAAGGAATCATAGCAGAATGCGCTGGTGGTACCGTCGAAATCCCCAACAGTTGCAAGATCGGCCCATACAAGTGGCAAAATATATGGGGAAATAATTCCACGACGTTGAAACTTGACGTAAATTCAGAGATTCCCCCCGACTTTGGTGCGCAGCCCAAAACATTTGTCAGTTTTTAGCTCTGCAACGGAAGCTGCTGATGACTGACAATCCGTGTCTGCTGGCAGCAAAAACAAACCGAACTCTGCCAGCACACACTCCAGCGGAGTGCTGCGCAGCATGCTGGGCCAGGGAAGACTGCAATGGATGGGTATTTTGTGCAGACGTGAATGGCTGTGGTTACTGTGACAAAGAGGACGTTAGCTGGAATCCCTCGGATCCTGTTCACACCGGAAGGTAAGTCTATCTTCATCCATGCTATCTGCACACCATGGTTTACCAAACAGTCTCTCTGCATGTCTGCGCATGTGGACGGGCCTCAGGGACCTGCTGTGGGGAACAGGATTCGCTGCAGCATCACTGAAGAGGTCTACCTGGACTATTCTGAACAATGTTTCTGTGCAAATGCAGGCTCGGCCCGTACGGAAAGTGTACTGTCCAAGGAACATTTGCATTCCGCACGGTGCGTTCTGATCAACCTTCTTTCACAATTTTGCCCAGAGCTCGTCTGTGATCAAGAAGAGGTAGATAGACAGCATAGGCCTTGAGAAGGACCCGGGGGGGGGGGGGGGATTGGGTGAGACCTGCTCTCTAACTAAGTGTGATTTTGTTTTGCAGTGCACGTTAAAGCAAGTGCATGGGCCACCGGGAAATTCCCTCACCAAGTCGGATGACGAAGGTTGGCTGGCAGACATCTTCATTCGATGAACAGCCTCTTATCAAATGTGGACCCCTCTTGCTTTGCGTGGACCTGGCTGGCTTGCATTATCTTTTTTTTGATTGAATCATGGAACAGACTCGGTCAAAAATGGACCTGGCTTGCTGTGCACGGTCTGGTGTGAAGGCACACCAAAGGGGTCCACAAAGGTCAATGCGCACTGGATGGGTTCAGACTGGAAATCAGACTCTGCGAGTCAACAAGCAAAGCAGAGCCTTTGTGTTTTTACAGGAACCTTTCTTTCTTGGGGTGTTTAACGGGGCGGAAAGCATTGCCCATTGCCTCTGAGGATTCTTACGGTTTCTGGGCATGATTTCTGATGGTTTGGGATGTTTTCAAATAGGCCCACCCGTCTGAAAATTGATTCGGGGAGGTCTTTGGTGGCCTGTTTTATGGTATCACCTTCACACCCCGGGAAATGCCCCCGAAAGCCCCAGCATCCTAATCTGGAAGCCCTCCCCTCGCACTCCCCCGTCCCCCCAATTGGTGGGCATCTGTTTCAAATTATAGCACCTTCATATTTTTAAAGACCGGAAGGCTGTTGGTGTGGTATGGAAGACGTCAAGCCTGGCTCAGGTATCTCGGCCAGTTTGCTTCCCCACTTCCTCTTTTATTTTTTATTTTTTTTTTTTTTTGCGACGACTCATTTTGAAGGTTGGGAAGTTGTGTTTAGGGTGTGGAAGTATTGAACACGGCTCGGCTTCTTTCAATGCTTCCTCTGGACGGTGATGCCAATGCAATGACGACAGCTTGCTAACCAGCTCTCAAAGGACCAACAGGTCTTGCTCCTTTGCTGATGAGCTGTCGATGTGGGGCCCCATGTTCGAGGATTAGAGGTTCGCAACAAGAAGTGGAGAAGCGATCCTTAGGCACGGAAAATGGGGAATTCGACTCACACGGCTTCCGACGTGTTGAGCTATCCTGCTGCTGCTCTGTTCCAGGAACTTCAAAGCACCTCGTGAAGGGGTATCACTAAATGCTCCTCCTCTGTACGAGGGTCCCCATCATATTTTAGATGAGCCGACTCTTACTAAGGAAGATGACGTGCTCTCCCCCCGCCCTTCTTGCGTGACTCAGGCTCAATGTCAAGTGATGCTTGGGGTTGGTCAACTTTGAACTATAGTAGGCATGCCAGCAGTGGTAGTGGTAATGATGATGGTATGGTATCCGACGATAATACTGCCGAGAGCAGGTGGCAAACAATGTCCATCTATATGATGATAATAATTGCGAAAGCGTGGATGTTTTACCTTCTCGCATTCCATCCTCATTTTATATACCTGTCCACAAGGAGGGCGGGGGAGCATAAGCAAATGTACCTGATGCAGGGAATGGGGAATCTGGCTCATACGCAACGGCCCTTGAAAACAAATGAGGGGATGCAATTATGGTGGAAGTACGAAGCCCCCCCCCCCCCTCCCGGTGGGAAGCTTTTACTTCGTTGCGGGTGCCTGCAGGTTTAGAGAAAGTCTGCAGGTTGAGGAAAAATGAAGAGGACTTCCTTTTGAAGACCCTCCTCGTCAAACCAGGCTCCCACGTGACAAATGGAGCTGTGTCCAGCCATGCCATCCCATGTGGGAGCCCATGTGATGTGCTACTTTGAGAAAAGTTGCGCTCGTCAGGCCATTGGCACTCGAGAGGCTGCGACCAGGGCATGTGGGTCCACAATTTGGGTGTGACGAGAGTGCGCAGTGTTGTTTTCATGCTGTCTCAGTGTGTGTGTGTGTGTGTGTGTGTGTGTGTGTGTGTGTGTGTGTGTGTGTGTGTGTGTGGGTAGGTGGGTGTGTGTGTGTGTGTGTGTGTGTGTGTGTGTGTGTGTGTGTGTGCGTGCGTGCGGATGTGCGTGCGTGCGTGCGTGAGAGAGAGAGAGAGAGAGAGAGAGAGAGAGAGAGAGAGAGAGAGAGAGAGAGAGAGAGAGAGAGAGAGAGAGAGAGAGAGAGAGAGAGAGAGAGAGAGAGAGAGAGAGAGAGAGAGAGAGTGAATGCAGGGTTGCGCATGTAAGTTTTTGTAGGTTGGTGCTCCGACGTGCGAGAAACGCACCCGCGGGCTTATAAGCAGGGATTTTGATTTCGATAGCACTATGTAGCACGCATGCAGACTGAACTGGGTTCCAGACACGCACAGTTGTGTGTCATGGACTCAGGGTAAAACCTGTAGCCATGGTAGTTGCCAATGCTTGAAAAGAAGGATAAATTCAGAGAAGTGATGCACCCACTAGCTAGTCAGGTGCTGCTGGAAGCTTTTGCGGTCCTATAAAGGACCATCAACCCTTTGCTTTGGGCCGAACCTATATTGCGCAAGTATTGGCGCAGGTCCAGGCTTTGTTATATTTTTGGTAATTTTTGGAGTTATGTGTCGCTGATCATCCGCTTGGAAAGGGTAGTGCATTGTTGTGTGAAGATCTCAGCCCCATTACCTTATCTGGCACTGTACGTCATGTGGGAAATGGCAGAAGGTACCTAATCAGCTGCTGTTCATTGCTGACAGCCTTTTCCTCCCCCCTTCCCCTTCCCCTGCCCAGCCCCCCTCCCTTTCTGTACAGTACATAAACGGTGGATTATCAACCATGAACGCGTTTTCTGCAAGACCTAGGCCTCTACACTGCCCCGTTTGGGGTGAGATGGCGCGCAGGTTCAAATCCGGCGTGCGCTTGTTGGGCTTTGGGTACTTGTTCTCTCCTGTGTCCCCATTTTTAAGGGGCATGACGCGGCAAAGGTCGCGGTGTCCCAACCTTCAAGTGAGGGACTATTTGATCAGCTGTCAGTGGCTCCAGCTGTTTGTGGGACCGACTATTTGTGGGACCAACTGTTTGTGGGACCAGTTGTTTGTGGGACCAGCTGTTTGTGGGAACGACTATTTGTGAGATCAGCTGTTTGTGGGACCGCCTGTTTGCGGGACCAGCTGTTTTTGGCACCAGGTGTTTTTGGGACCAGCTCTCTGAGGGATCAGCTGTTTGTGGCTCGTCTGTCCTTCCTCTCAAGAGATCTCCTGGTGGCCTCGTTGGGGCTCACGGGCTCATATCTGCGTGCAAAGCACTGTTGACCCTGAAGTAGAAGAGAACGTAGCGGAAGCGTCTCCGAGGAGGAGACTAGATTGCCCTGTACACGTCGAAATTTGCTCTGCAGTGAAAAGCTACCAGCAAACACTTGGGGTAGACGAGGGGCAGAACTGCATCGCGATGTTCAGTCTTGTAAGAACATCCCCGCACGGAACTGTAAGAGTGCGTGGCTTCGTCAATAGAAGATTCCAGAAACACACTGTGTCACCAGCTGGCTAATCATGGAAGAAGACAAGAACGTGTGGGAGGAGGGTCGCGAGTCCCAACTTTTAAGCATCCTACCACCATTACATCGAAGTCCTTGGCATGTCAGTGACGAATTGCCACCGCCTATCTGCTGCAATATGAGCCGGGTGGGGCTGCCACGCGCGTTGCTCAATGCAAGCAGACCCGCTATGCTGTCTTGCTTACGCGTCAACAACCGCGCGTGGCCTTCCAGGCCTTTTTATTTGAGACTCTGGGGCATTTGCCACGCTGATGCGCTGGCCTGGTTGAAGAGACTGCAGGGGCTTTTCAACCAGGCCGTCATAGCACACAAAAATGTTGAGGGATACATTTTGTGGATATATTTTTTTGGGTTGCCACCAGGTGGCAACTTCGACAAGGGTAAGTTTTAATTAAGGGATCCTAGTTTGGCAACAAGTTGCCACCCAATCGCAGCACTTCCGTGCCACACATGTCACAATGACAGAGGTTGCCGGGAACTTCTCGAGGAGCTCCTCGAATGGATGTGCACGGCCTCCCCCTTGTCAGTCCCCATGGGGAGGACTCTATGTTCCCGTTTTCATCCCAGAGTCAAGCTCAAAGTGGTGCCGGAAATCGTCACGGGAGCACCACGAGAACTGACACCTGAAGTGCACGCAGCCATGCCCCCCATCCCACCCCCCCCCCAAAAAAAAAAAAAAAAACAATATGAAATTTACATTTTCATACAGGGCTTACAGTTGGATAGTATACAACCATAAGGTCCTATCTCTTGGGGTGTTTGGGGGGGGGGGGGGGGGGGTGGGGGGGATACCAGGCATGGCTGCATGCACTTCATCGTCTTATACATATATAAACTTTCTTTTACTTATAAAAATTATTCAAAAAGTTTGAGGTCAGCATAAACGAATAATGCACTTCATGTTTTAGCCCAGCCTCCAGCAACAGCAGGCCCCAGGCTGGGAAGGGCCTGATTAGGCTCACTCTCTATGCCTGCATCATCTGTGCTGGAGCCCGCCATGAAGATTTGAGCCACCCTCTCCATTGCATCGCACACCCCAGCTGCCTCCTCATACTCATATCTGCGACACCCCCCGCCCCCCCAAACCAAGGCATTCATCGTCAACATCAACAAAATCATCAGCAGCATCGTCACACACCACCGAAATCACCATGTCCATCACCATCATGATCACCATCATGATCATCATCATCATCATCATCACCATCATCATCATCATCATCATCATCATCATCATCATCATCATCATCATCATCATCATCGTCATCACCACCATCATCATCATCATCATCATCATCATCATCATCATCATCATCATCATCATCATCACCACCACCACCACCACCACCACCACCACCACCATCATCATCATCATCATCATCATCATCATCATCATCATCATCATCATCATCATCATCATCATCATCATCATCATCATCATCACCGCCATCACCATCACCAGCACTACCACCACCATAAGCAAGTCACCACCACCACCACCACCATCGCCATCGTCATCGATGGCAACACTAGCATGTCATCTACAAGTAAACAACCACCACCTTATCAACCACCACCACCTTCTGTGTTCCTTACGGGCGGTCCCCAATGCATTCACATTCACATTCACGAAATCAAGGAACAGCAAAATGCTTATGAG
>KV908453.1:374227-415270 GCA_002005505.1 Botryococcus braunii
CCGGGTGGGAACACTGGGATAAACACCCACACTTTTTATATGTGCTTTGTGGGGACTCCTCGCTGTTGAAATGACTAGCAAGTGCTATTTTTGAGTTGAAACCCTGCCGAACGGCCGGAGTGCTGTAATAATATCGACATTGGTACCATGTCAATCGCTGGGTGGGATACTTGGCTTCTCCAGAAAGCACATGAAAGGACCTGCCTGCATCAAACCCCCCCCCCCCCCATGCCCCCCCCCCCCCCCTCTCTCTCTCTCTCTCTCTCTCTCTCCTCTCTCCTCTCTCTCTCTCTCTCTCTCCCTCTCTCCTCTCTCTCTCTCTCTCTCTCCTCTCTCTCTCTCTCTCTCCTCTCTCTCTCCTCTCCTCACCACCCCACGCACGCACCACACACACACACACACACACACACACACACACACACACCACACACACCACACACACACACACACCACACACACACAGTGCACGTGCGCATGCCTCCCAAAGGCATCTTTGGAAGGATATTACACCGAGGAGCAGCCACAGAGGGCCGCAGAGGAGAGGGGCCCCATGGGAACTCTTGAGGAGAAAACCATTTCAGCGAGGTTTGGTTCAGAGCTCTACGTTGGTTCTTGTCTTGTGAGCCAATGTTTAACACGTTTGTAGTGGGAGACGGCAACCACAGTGAGCGTTCATGTGAATTGAATGTTGCTGCAAGGGTGTTCATTGCCCGAGTGAAGCTTGACTGTGAAAATGCTGCGGCAAGGATGTTCATCGACAGCGCAAGGTGCATAAGGGGAACCCGGTCAGCATGGAGGGTGTAAACCGGTCATCGATCTTCTTAGCAACACAAACTCTCGCAGACAAGATTGCCAAATAAGCAAGAACCATTGTTGATCGAGATTGTTAAGTAAGCAAAAGAGTACAAGCCGAGCGAACACCATAGCTTCGCCTGCTGCCGTGGGTTCTCCGCTCAGAATCCCATTGCGGGTTTTGCGACACGTGCTGCAGAAAAGATGTCTCGGTCCTGATGAGTCCCACTCATCACCACACTATACCCACCTACTTTTGATTCGTTGGGTTTTGCTAAGGCATTTTTCTGTACCCACCAGACCGAATCGCTTCAAGATGTGGTGAAGCCACGCACAGCTCTTTATTGTTGTTTCCCACTGCCCCCCACCCCACTGCCCCCCAGGGGTTGGGGCCGGGGGGGCTACCAAAACTATAATATCGATCAGAAAGCTATGTGACTTGACCTAAGGGCCTAGAAAAAACCATTTCCATCCGCCAACGTTGCAGAATTGGCTTACCTGTATTTTTTCAGCGCCTCTGGATTATGAAATCAGCCTCGCTGCATTGCTTTTGCGTGCACAGGCGGGCGCACGAAGCAAAATTGCAATGTTGGGCGTAACACACATGCTGCTCTGAGGTACACACAGAACACAGTTGTGCCGAGGGACACACACACACCACACCACACCACACACACCACACACACCACGCACGCACGCACGCACGCACGCACGCACCCCCCACCACACACACACACCACACACACACACACACACACACAGAGAGAGAGAGAGAGAGAGGAGGAGAGGAGAGAGAGAGAGAGGGAGGGAGGAGGGAGGGAGGGGGGGGGGGAGGGAGGGAGGAGGGAGAGAGGAGGAGAGAGAGAGAGGAGAGAGAGAGAGAGAGAGAGAGGAGAGAGAAGAGAGAGAGAGAGAGAGAGAAGAGAGAGAGAGAGAGAGAGAGGAGAGAGGGGGGGGGGGGGGGGGGGAGGGTGGGATGGGGATTACAGTGCAACTTGGCAGGGAGTGGCATAGAGAGTAAGAAAGCAGGTGCGAGAGCTTGCAGAGCGCTTCCGTGCATATTGTATTCCTGATGTGTACTGTACTAAGCAGAGACTGTCTCCAATACATGGCTGAGAACAGATTTCATGCCTAGATTCAGCTGTACGAACCAATTACAAATGCATGGTCAACATGTGCCTTTTCCTTATATATTCACGGGCTGTAAGAACACTCAGAGGACTCTGCGTTGAGAAGCTCTTGATATAGTAGATCGAGCAACGCATCACTCACTAATTGAAATTTAAAAGACCCCTGAAGGATATGCAACTTTACCTTCATGTTCACCAGTGCGCCGTCAAATCTGGAGCAGTGGTTAGGAATACCCAGCGGATCTTCAAAGGAATCGTGTTGCTGTGAAAGTCCTCTGAAAGGAGTCCTCTGCAGCATTTCTGGTGGAGACTCGAAAGTGTACTGGGATTTCGTCTTTTGCAAGGCTGAAGGGCATTTTGCAATGCTTAAGCTGTGTTATCCGTGCCCAGCCGGACAATCTCAGGCTAGCGAGCTCTCAGGGCAGGCAGGCCTGGCACATGCTCTCAAAACCCTCGGGTCGCAGTTTCTGATCGATCGCTCTCCTGGGGCTCTCGTAGTGCTTCATCCTCCCACGAAGTACAGGACAAGCGCCAAACGAAAGATTAGTCCCTTTGTGTATGCGTGTCACTGAAACTTGTTTAGGAAGAAGCTTGCACCTTCATCATGGGACCTGACTGGAAACCTGCAGGGACTTGACCACTGTACCTCGTGGGCACACTTCCAGAGTTTCCCCTTATACAGTAGGGAGAAGGAGTATATTTGAAAGATGACATGGCTGTCATCACCTCTATGGCAAGCTCTTGCGGGCTTGTGTGCTTGGTCGGCTCTTGTTATTGCGGTTTTTCAGGTACGCAGCGAGTATGAATCTGTGGACAGGAAGCTATTTTATAGTAGCATACCATCATAGAATTTGAAGCTAAATGTTAATCATTATACTTTTCTTATAGTTTAATGTACGTGATCAGTGGACAGGCATCCTGCATTGTTGTTCTAAGATTGCACCTTTTGGTAGTAGTGCATTTTCAGAGCAGGCGTGATCATGGAGTACTTGGGGTTGCAGATCGTTGGACATTTGAAAAATTATACAGGTCCAGTGTATCAGGTAAGGGACCCAAATGGTGTAAGAACACGACTGATGGCTGGGTGTCTAACTTGGTCAAGTCCTCGTGGTTGCGCCAAACAGGGAACCAATCTTGCTGGCCTGGGATTGTTTTAGTGGTAGATGAATTGCATTGCAAGGGAAATCTGCCTGTCAACCAGCAGCTGCTTTTGCAATGGGGAGCGGCAACAAGCCCACCGGTGTGATATGGCCCTGACATGTCTGAGCTGTGTGTGCTGGGGCGTGCAGCGGTATATTGTCAGAATCATTTTCATGGTTCCTGTCTACTCCGTCATGTCTTTTTTCTCTCTTCTATTTGTTAACGCCTCTGTGTATTTCGACACTGTTCGGGACTGGTAGGGCCCCTTTTCGTCCCATCCAAAATTGAGAATTGTTAGTTCCACACTCCAGTTGGCTTATTCTTGCTGCGTATTAGAAACAATATGAGTCACTACTGGTGTTGGGAATATGAAGTAGCTCTGGTGCACAAGGCAAAGATTTGAACCAGGGTTTCGCCTGGGCATGCAGGATATTGTTTGAAATGTTGCGAGGGGTTTGAGTTTTGATTCTTTTGTGTATGTGCAATGTCCTAAATAGCAGTAGATACACTGCCTGGAATAAGCTGCAAGATGTCCTGTTCTGCTTCTGTGCACAGCACCTCCCACGTGTGGGCTTTGCATGCAAATACCACGGTTGGGAATTGCATCCACTGTGAACGTTTACAATGCACCTGAAGTAGGACAGTAATACTGGTTAGCAATCTCCTGTTAGCAATCTCCTGTATGCAATCTTCTTCGCTTGGCTATGAGCAATCTCCTGTATGCAATCTTCTTCGCTTGGCTATGAGGCCCTTGGCAAGGGAATGGACAAGGAGCAGGATATTGACCTGACATGGAATGTGGGCCTCGGGACTCAGTTATGAAGCCTGGATCATCTACAACTTCCTTTCTCTTTGCCTGACGTACGTGGGAGGACCCGGATCGGTTGAGGTAAAGATGAATGGCTATGTGCTGATGCCCTCGTGGATGTACTGCACGTGCTGCCTGCCGCCTCTGCCGGTGAATGGCCGCTTTGTGCGGTACTGCAAGCAGGGGACCCTCCAGTTTGTCCTGGTCAAGCCGATTTTGGCCATCCTCACTGTGGTCCTGTACACCCAAGGAAACTACACTGAGGGGTGGTGGGGCGTCAATGATGGGTACGTGATTTCGAGTTCTTTTACCCATCATGTTATGCATCGTGCATCCTTTCTAGTGTTGTCTCGAGGTGGGGAGAGGGAAGGAGGGAGGGGAGGGAGGAAGGGGTAGAAAGGGGGGGGGGGTTGAGGGGGGGCGGAGGCAAGGAGATGAAGAGGGGGAGGGGAAGAGGGGGATACGACAGAGGAGGGGAATGGGATGTTGGGAGGGAGTGTGAGAGGGTGTCGGTGGCTGGATGGGAAACGGGGGCCTGGGTTTAGGGGTGGCTCGTTTGCCAGGGTAGTTGCACTTTGAGGGTGTAGACCGTGAATTATTGTTTTGCATGTCTTTTCGGCGTGTCGTGTTGCTTTCTGAACACACAGGGCATTTGCCATCTGTCAAAGTGGTTGAAATGGCTTGCACATGGACCAGAAAGCAGACTGCAAAAAAGGAACCAATGTTACCCAGGTTGGTCCACAACTGCTGAACCCCACTGGAAATCCAGAGTGCGTTCTCAAGATCTGCAGCTTGGTTACTGGTTCATGCCACAGTCGAGGGTTTGCGATATCTCGGGGCAGGAAGTTTAGGATCTTGGCAGGGAAACAAAAAGGCAACAAGAAACTGAGGAAATCGACACCAAATCCAGGAAGTCGGCTCTGCGATTTTGTCAGATCAGCAGCATTATTTAGAGGTGTTTTTGGATATTTTTTGCAGGTACCTCTGGATAACGGTGTTCTACAACATCACATATTCAATGGCTCTGTATGCCTTGCTGCTGTTCTACCTGGGAACGCACGAGCTGCTGGCTCCTTTCAATCCCCTCATCAAGTTCATCTTGGTGAAGTCGGTCATCTTCCTGACCTTCTGGCAGGTGTGCTTCCGTGCTGAAGCCTTGTCACTCCAGCTTCTCCAATGTCACCTGATGTTCCGTCCTCTCCAGATCCATCTGCTTCCTCCTCGGTCAATCATGTTGTACGCAGTTGGATGATGGTGGTGGTGGGAGTGGCGGTGATAATGATGGTGGTGGTGGTGATGGTGGTGATGATGATGATGATGATGTTTTTGTTGTTGTTGTTGTTGTTGTTGTTGTTGTTGTTGTTGTTGTTGTTGTTGTTGTTGTTGTTGTTGAAACACATTGAATTTGGGTCTTTCCAGTTTTTGAAGGTTCGTCTTTCCAGTTTTTGAAGGTTCGTCTGCTCCAACCACCTAAGTGAGAAGTTGGTGTACAAAGTCAAGATCTGGTTCACTTGTGTAATTGTGTTGCAAATGTCCCTTGTTAGACCTTCCTCGGGATGTGGGAGCACGTGATCTGGATGCTCGAATGCAAAGAGCTCTTGATCTGAGAGCTCGTGATTTTAGAGCTTGTGATCTTCTGGGAGCTTGAGATTTAGGCCTTTTGGGTTTGGGAGCTTGTGATCTAGGAGCTTGGGTTCTGGGAGCTCGTGATCGAGGAGATTAGCAATTGGGCGTTTGTGAGTTAGGAGTTTGGCATTTGGGAGCTTGGGTTCTGGGAGCTTGTGATCTAGGAGTTTGGGTCTAGGAGCCTCTGATCTAGGAGCCCGTGGTCTGGGAGCCTGTAATCTAGGAGCTCGGGAACTCAAAGGTTGTGATATGGGAATTTGTGCTTAAGGAATTTGGATCTGGGAGCTTCTGATCTGGGAGTTGGTGAGCTAGGTGTCTGGGACTTCGGAGCTTTCAATATGCGAGCGTTTGATTTGGGAGCTTGTGATCTAGGACTTAAAAGATCTGGGAGTCTCTTGTCTGGGAGCCTGTGATCTGGAGGTTGTGAGCTAGGAGTTTGGGACCTCGGAGCTTCTAATCTACGAGCGTGTGATTGGGAGGCCGTGATCCAGGAGTCTCTGATTATAGCGCTTGTGATCTAGGCATCTGTGGTTTGGGATTTTGTAATCTGGGAGCCTGTCATATAGGAGTTAGTGCTCAGAAAACTTGTGACCTGGGAGAGCGCAATGTGGAGTGTGGCAGACGGGGTGTCGCTTCGAGTCCCATGTGGGGCATCTGGGCTTCAAATCTGCTGCAGATATGTGGCAGGAGGTTCTTCAGGACTGGTGTTTTCAAGAGGTCCTATGACATCCCAGGTGCCCCCAGGCACCCGGTATAGCTCCCCCCCGCCCCCCTGGGGGCTTGATATTTGTCCCCTGGTGCCTGACATGGCTCCCAGGTGCCTGAATTGGCTCATGGGAGAGCGATCGCGTCAAGATCTTTTGGATGCAGCCAAAACCCCCCCCCCCCTGTGTGTGTGTGTGTGTGTGTGCGTGCGTGCGTGCGTGCGTGCGTGCGTGTGTGTGTGTGTGTGTGTGTGTGTGTGTGTTGGGGGGGGGGGGGGTTTAAGAGGTGGGCAGGCTTGGCGTAGCTTGGTGGCATTGCTAGCGCAGAGTCTGCAGGGCTGCAGATGGCCTGATTGACCGGGAAAATTTTCCAATGTGCAGGGGTTGTTCCTGGCGATACTGGTGGGGGGTGGAGCCATCCCGTCAGTGCTGGATGGCAAGAACCTCCAGAACTTTCTGATTTGCGTGGAGATGCTTCCTGCCTCGATTGCCATGCTATTCGCCTTTCCGTACCAGGAATACAAGGGCTCCGGTGCGCCACACAGCCCATTTCGCCGTTTTCTGCCCTGCCCTAGACATGTTTTGCTCATAATCGCTCTTTTTGCTCATCATTGGTCATGTGCATCCCTGCTCATTTTTGCTCTCATCTCTCTTCAAGGGTTCACGCATGTGGGCATTCCTGCGTTGAAGAGCTAATCGTTGAATGAATCCTGAAAATGTCATGTGTTTGACATTCTTTATGCCCCACCCCCCCGGGGGGGGGGGGGGGGGGGGGGCTGTCTTTCTCCCCTGCCTCTTCTCTGCTTCCTGATTATTCTCCCCTTCGCGTTCTCTGCTTCCTGATTATTCTCCCCTTCGTGTTCTCTGCTTCCTGTTTATACCCATACCTGCTGTGAGCTTGCGGGAGCGGATCCCCCCTGGTGGAGCCGGAGAGGGTTTGGGGGAGCTACGTTGGGCTTGCAGGACTCACAGCTGGGTTGGGGACTGACCTGGGGAGTGAGTTGGGGCAGGCTCGAGCTCGGGCATGGGGCTGTACAACACGAGGCATGTGATCAGCGTTCAGGGTGTGGTGTCCGACATCATGCAACAGGTTGCAGACGTGGGTTGGGAGTGACCTAGGGAGTTGGGGGGGAAGGCGGGGGAGGGAGCGGCAAGGCTCGAGCCCGGGCATGGGGCTGTACAACACAAGGCATGTGATCAGCATTCATGATGATGTGTCAGACACCTTGAACCAGTTTGCACACGGGGGTTGCGACTGACCTGGGGAGTGAGGGGGAACAGGCCCCAGCTCGGGAATGGGGCTGGACAACATGAGGCACGTGATCAGCATCCATGATGTGGTGTCCGACACCATGCACCAGTTTGCTCCGACCTACCACGACTACGTGCTGTACAGCAACGGCGGCCCCGCCACAAAGGGTCCCCCAAAGAAGGTCTGCGCACACCTCCTCCGCCAGATATGAGCGTCCAGGAACTGGTAGCCATTGTTTATTGTCTTCTATGTTGAACGCGTGACTGGAACTGATCGGGATTGTTTGTGTCTTTGCTGAAACATGCGTGATTTCAGAAATCACAGACCGCGTAGGTTTAGAATAAACCTTTCAGAAACCATGGACGGTAGGCTCGTACTTGGCCGATTTCAGAGGGACACAAAATTTAAGGAATGGCAGTACATCATTCAGCATCTTTGCACGCCAGACTCCGACTTGCCCGCTTGCACATCATCTCGTGCTTTTGTTGCAGTCCGCCATGCACTCTTGCACTACCTCGCCTTCCTCCTCCTCCGCCGCCCCAAACAAACCCCCCTCTCCACCCCCCGGGATGGAAAGGAAAGAAAGAAAATGGAAAAAACGGGGAAGGGGTGGGAAAAAGTGCAACCCCCCCCCCCCCCCCCCCGGGGGGAGCGGCGGTGGGTCCTGTCTCCCTTGGCATTTGCTCCTCCGCTGGCACTCCACCACTTGTACCCAATGCAAACCACCTATGGACTCAGACGAAGTCTGCTCCACCTACCACACAGAAGAGGAGGAGGAGGAGAATAAAGAAGAGGAGGAAACTTGAAACGTTTGGGTTTGGTCATTGGGCTGGTCTCGTTACCCTAATTCGTGTGACGGATGAAGATGAAGTTACATCCACGCAGCGCAATGAAGAGTGGCGGCGAGGCAGCCGCTTCTGCCTAACCTCCTTCTTCATTGTGCTGGGTGGTTACAATTTTGGAAATGTAACTGTGGCGTAAGGCTGGTGCCCAGCCCTTACATGCGACATGCCAGGCACTTACATTAGACAAACCTTACATTAGATATGGCCGGCCCTTACATTAGACATGCCCGGCCCTTACATTAGACATGCCCGGCCCTTACATTAGACATGCTCGGCCCTTACATTAGATATGCCCGGCCCTTACATTAGACGGCCCTTATATCAGACATGCCCGGCCCTTGTGGTTGACGTGCTCGTGCGCAGGTGCGGGCTAAGACCTTCGTGGCGGTTGGCCACGAGACCTCGAACGCGGTTGGGGCGCGGGGAAAGGCCACCAGCGGAGACAGCGGGCTGCTGTCCAACATGGAGTTGGGCGTGCACGCCCCGCCAGAACAGCACATGGACGGGCGCGAGGCTGGCAGCTCTCAGGAGGCTGAGGTGCCGGGCGCCATCTACTCCCTCGGCGAGCCCGAGACCGACTTCTACCATGTGAGTCTCGGCCCCCTGGGCAGGGAACTGGGCTTAGAAAAAGATGAGGATGTAGATGATGATGAAGATGTAGATGTAGATGAAGATGACGATGAAGATGTAGATGAAGATGGCGATGAAGATGTATATGAAGATGACGATGACGATGACGATGAAGATGCAAGCGTGTTCATTATCCGGCACACAGTGGGGAACAGAGACCCGTATGTCCAAACACAGATGTTGCAGCTCACTAACTAAAACTTTTGAAAGCTTCGGGATTTCCAAGGAATAAGTGGCTGTTGAGACCAGCACCCCACATGTCGGACAGAGTACATACCCCCACGCGTAGGGGATCGCTGGCGGATGGGACCGGGTTCCCCTCTACGTCTGTGCGAGTTGGCGCTGGCAGGGAAAGAGTTTCGGGGGGCTGATGTCTTTTTTGCAATTATTTCAACATTCTAAACCCCCCCCTCCCCACCCCCCAAATCTAACAAAGATGGCAAATTTATGCGCCGCCCCCCCCCCCCCCCAAAAAAAAAGAAAGAAAACGTGTAAAAAAAGCACGAAAAGAGGCAAAAAAAATGAAAAAAAAAATAAAAAAATAAAAAAGCAGGCAAAAAAATAAAAAAGCAGCTACTGATTCCGACCATGGAGACCTGTGCCTGGTAAGGAAAGGGTCCTGCGGGATGAGGCCCTCTCCCTCAGGGTGAGATCTAGGACAGGGGCAGAGATGACATGGGGAGGAGACTGAAGATGATGGGTAGGACTGATCTTGACAAATATCAGCTTTTCCGGGAAGGAACCAGCGCAGTGGGGGTGAGACCGACATCTGATGTGGGAGAACGTGCCCCTCGCATGTGCAGGTACTGGTGGGATGGGGTATGGGTGCTGTGCTTTGCAGGTGTTGGTGAGATGGGGTAGGTGGGTTGGTTCCGTGCAGAGCAGGGGTTGGTAGGATGGGGTATTGGTGTTGGGTGTCGTGCAGAGGAGGTGTTGGTGGAATGGTGGGGGAGGGTTGGGACGGTCGATTGCCTTCTGAGACCAGCGACTGATAATCGCCTCTGACCGCATTCACCCCCCCCCCCCCGGCGGGGGGAGGGGGGGCTGGATCAGCTGCTGGTGGGATGCTTAGGGTGCAGAGCGGGTGCGCTGGGGGAAAACCGGGGGGCGGGGGGGGGGGGGGGGGCAGCTTTTCCCATGTGAGACTTGAGGCTGGCGGCAAAAGGGTTCACTATGGATTGGAGCTGCATTTCGTTGGTGTTTTGGATCTCGAAGGATGAGTTTGGGGGCATGAGACCACTCACACCATGCGGAAGTGGGCAAGCTTGTGTGCAAGGTGGTGTTTTCCGTTGAGCTGTCTTCCGATTGACGTCAAGACAAATTATACCATGCCCTGCGAGAAGGCCCGTCCTGCCCATGGAAACTTTATCTGCTCCGGAAAACCTGTGTAGCTCAAGGACGCTGTCATCCGTTCTTCCAAGATTCGGACACTACCTCGAGATACCGCAATGGGCCCCAGGGGATTGACGGAATGAGGGTGGTGGTGTTGCAGCCGCGGCATTTGGAACCGGACGAGGATGGTATTGAGCTTTCAAGCGCAGACGTCCTGGACTCCCCCAAGCTGTCCGCGTCAAGGAAGCAGAAGAAGAAGGCGGGGGGCGTTCTCCGAAAAGTGCGCCATTCCCATGGCCCGGGTGTCACATGACAAATTTGGCCCCTCTGCTTCACACCTGCTTTGTTCCGTACCGGGCGTGCAATTTCCGACGGTTTCGTCTCTCCCATAAATCTCGATCACTTGCAATACATTTATTTACTCTCTCGCTTTGGACTACAGATTCGAAGGTCGCTTAGCGCCTCCTCTCCCTTGGTTTTTTATGAACTGTTTTCGACTATGATTAGGCCACACTGATTTCTGAAGGTCTCGGTACACCAGTAGCTGACCTGCTCATTGCTCGACGCCGGGACTTTCTCCTGAAGAGTTGCGGTCTGTCTAAGGTCATCTCCACGGGCTGGAAACCTCTTTCCTTGCTGGAGTTTGGGACTTTCTTCTGAAGAGTTGCGGTCTGTCTAAAGTCATATCCACGGGCTGGAACTTCTTTCCTTGCTGGAAATTGGGACTATCTTGTGAAGCGCGTTGTCATGTCCAAGGGTCACTGTTCATGGGTTGGAAACCTTTTTCCCGAGGTGGAGGTCGAGACTTCCTTGAAGGGTGGCGTCATGTTAAAGGCCACTGTCCCCATTTCGGAAATTTCTTTCCTTGCCGGAGGCCAAGACTTCTCCTGAAAGTCATGCAACCTTGCTCATGCCTCTTTGCAAGGCCTTTCTCTCTTGTCCCCTCACCCCGATGTGCGTTCCCTCTCCTCCTTCCCCCGTGATTGCCTGATCGTACTTTCCCCTCGTCTCCTACTCTTCTTCCATTGTATAAGCCTCTTCTGGCTAAGCAGATAAAACCTCCTCCTCTCCTCCTCCGCCTCACCACCTCCACAACCCCGTCCTCCTCCTCCTCCTCCTCCTCCCCCTCCCCTCCTCCTCCTCCTCCTCCTCCGCCCCCCCCCCCCACCTCCCCAACCCCGTCCTCCTCCTCCCCCTTCCTCTAACCCTCCTCTTCCTCGCCTTCGTCTCCGTCTTTGCCTGTGCCTTTGTCTGCTCCTTCATGTTGGATGGGAGGGGATACCCTCCCCATCTGCCCCGGCAGGGGCGCTGAGCAGAGCGGGGTCGGGGGCCAGGAAACGGAGGACCATGACGACGACCACCGAGACACGCGGATATCCATGGAGGAGGAGGAGGTGGATCCACAAAACCCTGCTGCGAACGGCAGCTCCAACAGAGGGCAACGGTCCAAGCCCAGCAGCAAGTCCAGTTCCTGGGAAGACATCGGCATTTGAGAGCACCGGCGGCATTTGACACGCCCAGTGGCGTTTGAGGGGTCCGAGAGGTCTCAATGGCATTTGGGATGTCCAGTGGCATCATTAGACCTTTTCACTGCAAGTTCTGTGTCAATGGCTGTGGGGAAAGGCCAGCGGAAAGGGCCAGCGGTCCTGTGTTGGGTTTTGGTTTCAACAGGATGTGGAGGAAGGTCTCCACCCGGAAAGCGCGGCTGCCCTGCAGTGGGTTTTGCGTAAGAGGATGTAGTTGCGTACCGCCGGATTGATGGCCGATAACGTTCAAAGGCGGGGAGGAGGCTCTCGGAGCGAAGGAATCACCTGCGGAGTGGGTGTTTTCGAAGGTGACTGCCTGGAAGAGAGGGCTTGGCCTGCAAGAGAGGGTGTTTCAGAAGGCGATTGCCCGAAAGGAGGGTGTTTTTCTTTGTGGTGATTACCATGAGGGAGGCTGTCATGGGAGGTCATTACCTGGAAGGGGGTGTTTTAGGAGGTGGGGTCTTGGTTGGGAGGCTGTTTCAGAAGGTGATTACCTGGAGAGAGGGTGGTACTCGTGCTGGACAGAAAGGAGGGCAGTTGTAAGGTGCGGTCGTCTGGCCGCTCTTCTCATAAGACCCATGCCGGGGTTCATGAGCTCTTGAAAGGGTGAGGTGGAAATGCCCATCCCTCGAGGATTTACAGAAAGTCAAATGAGTCACAGGAAGTCACGAAACTCCTGCGACAGGAGCCACAGGAATGGCCTCTTGGACCCGCGGAAAGAAGTGCCCCTTCGCTTCAGCATTTGTCAATTCAGCTTTGGTTGGGATTTCGTGTGAAGGAAAAGGGGGATTTTGGACAAGAGCCCCAGGTGTGGTGTTGCTCAAATATGTGAGAGATACTAGATGTTCCCTCCAAGGGGGCGAATATGAGAGAGCGAGAGTTTGGGTGCGCCCTTTAAATTAACGAAGCTATGTGAGCAAGACCGTAGAATGTATCCAATCTGTAGCCCACCACGTGTCATACGCGGAGCTTTAAAGCTTTTGAGTAAAACTTTGTGGGAAGATTGGGAGGCGGGCCTTGGTTGTCGGACGCCCATCTCCATGTCGGCTTGGAAAAGGGGAGGGCTTGTGAGATAGGACATGGGGGAGCCCGGGGTCGCTGCCTTGGTTGCCTGAGGACCAATCCTAGAAAAGGTCTCAGAGGGCCTCGCCAGCAGGCAAGGCAGCTGACGCAGCAGCAGGCAAGAGGCTTGCTTAGGGAGGAGGATGGCAGTGGAGAAGGGACTGTGGCTGCCAGCCCTGGTTGTCCGGGGAAGGAGGGGATCCGCAGACAGTTCTGCCCTGAAGTGAGGGTGCTTTGGGAGAGACTGGTTGTGAGCCGTACAGTGATCAATGTGCAATGGCTGTGGGCTGTACAGTGATCATTGTGGAGTGTTTTTGAGCTGTGCACTGATTAACGTACAGCAATTGTGGGCTGTACAGTGATTACTTCACAGCGTTTGTGAGCTGTACGCATGCGTGCTTGCGTGTGTGCACTCACTAGTGTGTCGCAGTGATCATGAGACGTGCGTACAGGACGTATCCCTTTTCGCCAGTCCTCTAGATAGAGGACCTCGCGTGGTCTACAGGTCATATGTTCTAACGTAACTGGTGTTCAAATGGCGGCTTCCCCATGACTTTCCAAGGAGCACGTGACACTTGGCATGTGACATGTGAGCTGTCTTCTTTATGCAAGCAGCCCTCCTTTTTTCCCAACTTGTTTTTGAAACGAGTTGACGGAATATACCCATGGTCAAGATCTGGCATCAATGCAACTTCCGTTGGCAACGTCGCAAGGCATTATGTTTAATCTGGCGTGGCGGTAGCAGAGCTCTCGTGTTGACTTGTAGGTCTTGTGGCGGCTCGGGAACCACGTGGGTCCCAGCCAAGGTTCACGTGCAGGGGCACAAGGTGTTGGATATGATAAATTCTATCTTACGAAGGATATATCTCCTTCGTTTTCCTTCTAAGAAGAAGTCTAAGGTGCCTTATCTAGATGGGCCCTTCTAGAAACAACACAAGAAGGACTCTTGCAGTGCTTTTATGTATTGCTGGACTTAGTCAAACCCTTGGAACCATTCCAAGAATGCAAGCAGGGTAGAAAGGACGTCGCTTGTTAACCCGCAAAGTGATGCCAAGCAAGCATTCACTGTAGCTGAGTCGAACCGCATGAAGTTCACCACCAATGGGTTATCAAACCATTCGCACGATCCAAATCGGGCCACGCGTAACGAAATCATGATTCAGAGGTCTTTTGCATCTTGCAAACATCAGTGTATACAGATTATGTAATGTGCCATCTTGGGATGTCTGCAGCTAGAGAAGTTGTCAACTGCATACCTTGCAGGGTGTGCAGTGTGTAAACATCTAAGCAGTGGATCACAACCAGGAAAAGCCTTTGGCATAGTCAGCATGGTGACTTGCATTACTAAACATGGAAAAGGCAGCTGTTCTGATATGTGTGTCTTCATCAGTCGCAAGCCTGCAGGCCCTTGAAATCTTGTAAGCCCTCAGCTGAGTGTAAGCATGTCAGCGCTGCAGACGATTCAGTTCAGTGAAAGTAGGCTTTGCATCGGGGTCTGCAAGATCTTTTAGGAGTGCACGTGGACTAAACCTGTAGAAAGCACTGCTTAGAAGGGGCCTCGCCTGCTGCATGAGTTAGTCGAATATGTCCATGTTCGACCTCGAAAATCGCCTCGATATTCATCAATGCTTACCCGTCAAGTGCAGCTGATGCGTAGGCTGTTTACAGAGAAACGGCCATTGTAACTGAGTGCGTTACAACGAAAAAAATGCTCACGGGAAGAAGAACGCGCCCTATGCCACTATCTGGAGCCTTGGCTGATCGCAATGCACATCAAGACATTTTGACGATCATGTAACCCCGGGGTACATCATCAATAACCACTCCCATGACCACGGGCTCGTGACTGTCAAAATGCAGTTTCCAAACTTTTCACCGACTGCGCTGCAGTAGAGCGTTTCTGCCCCACAGCTACGTAAACATGCATCTGACACTCATATGCTGTAGCTACATACGGCATGCCAATTTCATGTACAAGCTTGCTCGATTTCTGGGCTGTTGTTTACTAAGCTCATGTTGTGTGCCTCACGAGGCACAACAGCCACGTGGCTGCTGTGCATTGGGCACACAACGGGCTCCTTCCCATCTACAGGGACTTCCTCAATCAGCTTACCCGCAGCCGCTGCATATTGTTCGGGCGAAGCTCCAGCGAAAAGCCATACCATGGAGCCAAAAGCTGAAAACAACTGTAGCCTCATTTAAGCTTCCATGTACCGAGATTTTCATGTACCGAGATTGGTCAACTTGGCAGGATCATCCCTCTAAAAAGTATACGAAGTGCACTCCAATTCCACCACCAATCTTGGACGGAGACTCCACGGCAAAATATACTACAGTATATACTACTAGCCCCATGTTGGGGCTACACGCCAAAAACCTCGGACTTGCCTTACAACCGAGCTCCAAGCTACGGCCTGCCAAGCTCGTGCCTACTTCCCCTGCCTGCCTGCTTACGTGCTACAAGCAAGAGTCCGAAACCAAAACCAAAGCGTACAGAAGATTGGGCCCACCCGAAAGCGGCCCATGCCCAGAAGAGGAATGCCACTGCTGTCAGGACCATTTGCACGTCAAGAGGATTGGCAAATCAGGGGCCGAGAAGCACGTGGGATGGTAAGCCCAGCATGACGTGGAGGGCCAAGATAAGAGCAAGGAAGCATGATGGATGATTGTTGGCCCTTTGGCGTGCTAGTAGCCCCGAGACTCGCTGGCCGCCTTGACGACCCGCTCCAGATTTGAGTCCACTGGCTCCAGCACCTGTAGGCAGCATGCATACATACATCTGGACAGAGAGGGAACCGCGAACACACACACACACACACACACACACACACACACACACACACACACACACACACACACACACACACACACACACACACACACACACACACACACATACACACACAACCCAATGCACACTTGCCCCCCCCCCCCCTCCCCCCAAAGGGCAGAATCCTAATGGAAAAGGCAAGGGAGAACAAAACACGGAAGGAGGTCCCCTGTCAGGGCCAGAAATAGCATTGACAGTTTGGCCTGTGCCAGCTGCTGGGGAAGGTAGAAGAGTAGAAACTCTAATCTCGCAAAAGATATGTGCATAAGTTCTCAATGTTTGCAGAAGTTATCAAAACTCAATATACAGTATTCAATGCTCAATATACAGTACTTCAATTTTCAATCTTCACTAACATGTTGTGAGGGGAAGGCCTGACCCGGTCGATGATGCCGTACTCCACTGCCTCGTACGGGTTGAAGTATTTGGGCCGCTCGATGTCGCGGCTAATGGTGGCCGCGTCCTTGTTCATGTGCTTCGCCATCAGGTCCACCTACATCCGCCCATGGTACAAACTTCACATCACTCTGTACCATCCGCCCATGCTACAAACTTCATATCCCTTTGTACCATCCGCCCATGGTGCAAACTTCACATCACTTTGTACCATCCGCTCATGGTACAAACTTCACATCACTTTGTACCATCCGCTCAAGGTACAAACTTCATATCACTTTGTACCATCCGCTCAAGGTACAAACTTCACATCACTTTGTACCATCCGCTCATGGCACAAACTTCACATTACATTGTACCATCCGATCATGGTACAAAGTTTTGAAATTGCAATCTAACGGCTGTGAACCCTTGGACTGCCTCTGTTAACCGTGACGCTCCATGCTACCTCGGCTAACATTCAGCCAGCCACGGAATGACCCTCCATGCCCTGATCCCCTCCCCTCCCCTCAAGGGATGCAAGACACGGAATCTTCCATAAAAACCAAACACACGTAGGCACGCACGCACCCATACACACACACACACACACACACACACACACACACACACACACACACACACAAAAGAGAGAGAGAGAAGAGAGGAGAGAGAGAGAGAGAGAGAGAGAGAGAGAGAGAGAGAGAGAGAGAGAGAGAGAGAGAGGGGGGGGGGGGAAAGAGGGAGAGAGAGAGAGAGAGAGAGAGAGAGAGAGAGAGAGAGAGAGAGAGAGAGAGGAGAGAGAGAGAGAGAGAGAGAGAGAGAGAGAGAGAGAGAGAGAGAGAGGGGGGGGGGGGGGGAGGACAGCGTGTAGCAAAGTTGCAACCACAAAGGGCAAAGAGTGCGATGCCTAGTCCCTGCAACACCATCAGACCAAAAACAAACTTGCATCAACTTTCCGGCTCTTTTTCAGGGTGCGCACCAGCATCTCCTTGGTCTTGCGGACCTCCTTCCGGTAGATGTCGATGTCGGTGGCTTGCATTTGGCCAAAGCGGTTCATTGGCTGCCGCAGCATGATGCTGGTGGATGGCAGCGCCCCTCTCTTTCCCTGCCAAAAGCCCCCGCCTTGCCACTCTGAGTTTCTGCAAAACATATCTCGGCAGCGAATTTCGGCCAGCTGGGGCCCAAATATCTCTGAATCATCGAGCAATCTGAGGCGAACCCCTACTGGTGATTGCATCTTTCAAAAGAAAAGACAAGCAGCTGATGGCCTCTCATCTAAGACCCAACCTCAAGCGGGAACTTATTGAAGGTAATTGAAGGTAATCTTTATCAGCAGCCAGTTTTCGAGAGACAAGCACCCCCCCCCCCAAGGCCAATTTCGCTGCAATGCCCCCCCCCCCCCCAAAAAAAAAAAAACAAACAAAAGGCTCAAGAACAAAAGCAGAAAACAGTAGAAAAAGCGACAAGGGAAAAGCGTACCTGGACGCCAGCCGAAAGAAGAAACGCGGCCTCCCCAAAGGCGGTACCCACGCACAGGGTGTGAATGGGTGGCTTGATGTATCGCATTGTGTCATAGATGGCAAAGGCCTCCGATTCATATCCTAGCTTGTCCCCTCCTTTCTGTTAAATGGTGACCCCAAAACATACCCATTCAGAGTTCTCAGCAAAACCGCCCTGGTCACCCTTCTCTCCCTCATCCTTATGTTGCACCCTTTCTGTCCCCCTTCCCCCTCTCCTCCCTCCCTACCTCCGACTCCCCCCCCCTTTCTCTCTCCCTCCCTTCCCCCCCCCCGCCTCCCCCTCCCCTCTCCCCCCCCCCCCTCTCTCTCTCTCTCTCTCTCTCTCTCTCTCTCTCTCTCTCTCTCTCTCTCTCTCTCTCTCTCTCTCTCTCTCTCTCTCTCTCTCTCTCTCTCTCTCTCTCTCCCTCTCCCCCCCCCCCTCCCCTCTCCCCACCATCCCCCTCCCCCTCCTCCTAGAGAAGGCCTGATGAAGGGAGTTTGGAGGGGATGTTGCTTCCCTCTGCATTCCCTCGCCCCTTTCCTCCCGCAGCTCCACTTAACCCCTGTCAAGCAAGCCACCTAAACTTCAATGATATCCTGCTCAGGGAAAAACCAAGCCATCCCTTCGTACTTGAGCCGCCACTTTGTCCTAAAGCGAGAGCCCTCAGCCCCCCAGATACACCCCGCATCCCCCAAGGGAGACCAACTTAGTCCTCGATTGAAGACACCTCACTCCCCCAAGGGAGACACCTCAGTGTAATAAGGGAGGCCCCCGAGTCCTCAACGGGGACCTCTCGGCCCCCTGGGGGAGACCCCTGACATTCCATATCGTCCAGAGATTGTCATCGATCCATCGGTGTAGCATTGGACTCCGAGGCACAAATCTTAACCCGCAGCACTAAGTTGCAAGGACAAAACAAACTTGCAAAGTAACCTGAAGGCCGCAATATTGATATCTGCAAGACTTTGCAGCAGTTTGTTTTATAAAAATCAAATGATCACCGCAGGAGTTTGGGAACCGTCTTGTAGCAGCTGCTATGCTGCAAAGGAGGTGATGCGCACCTGGACGCCTGCCGAGTTGATGTACATGTAGATGGGCCGGGTGGGGTTATCGTACTGCAGGTACAGCATCTCCGCCAGCATCAGTTCCGTTACAGCAGGTACAAGAGACATGCCCTGCGCCGCCGGTACAGCTTAGCTGTCCAAGCCAAGCGGTCGATACCCAGGGATATGGTCAAGTGGGAATGACAGTCAGACATATATTTAAAAGAAAATCTAGATATAGCAGCGAGTATATGTTTGTGAAGCAAGCCAGCCATGTCTGCAGGACAAAGTCCGAAATACGTCTGTTTGATAACCCATAGGGCTTCGCATGGCCAATCAGAGACACAGCTGTATGCATTCGCAGGTGTGCCTTTACAACACCTCACATGGGCCCTGTGCAATTCCAGGATTGGCTTGTACCGCAATCCATGTCGGCTGCATCGATAACTTCAGATGCGTCTGTTGCTAACCCAGAATTTGCCAAAAAATAGGATACATACGTTGTGCTCTAATGGGCCCTCAGAAGCACGATTCCCATTCTTAAAACCAGAAGGCGAAAACCCACCATGTACCACACTTTCCCTTAAAAGCAGCCTCACATATGATGTTGGGAACTTTGTAATTCCCTCCTACTGAATATCTATACCGACACCACCCGCTTCAAGCAACAACTGATCCTTTGGCAAGGCACTCATCCCTCTGAACGCAACTATGAGATAGCCCTTGCATATATGTTGATAATGACACATTTCAGCTTCGAGCTGCCGGAGGTTTTAAAATCCATTACACTTCGGCCCACCTATAAATTGAAAGTACATAAATGAGAAGGAGCTTCAGAGCATAATATGCTGTTCAAATGTGGTTTTCAGTCGGTTTTCGCGAACGACCTGAGCCAGCGCGAGGCCAGTGCGCATGGCTGCACATATGACAGAAAAATACATGGTAGGTGGTCGTGTGCACGAGATAACAGGGAAGTGTGGGTGCAGCTTCGCGATGATGTGCACGCCTCAGAACGTGATCTTTAAATGGGCGGAACTTGCTAATTCCCTTGGGCGGACTGTACGACGTTCAGCATCAAAAGCAGAAGAAACAACCAGGTCTTTGAACAGGATATTTAAGTCGCCACGTTAACACGCACGCTCATTTCTTACCAGGTAAACAATGCGCTCCTTGAATAAGTAGGAAGGAAGGTCAGGTGGTGACTGCTCCGTTGCGTCTCCTTGGGTTTGAGGTATGACCTATGAGAAACTCAAAGTGTATTAAGGAAAAAAATATTCGTAGTGGTTGCCATCACGAGGGGAAAAGGCTCACAGACTCTGAAACAGGGGTAGTTAAGAGACGAGTGTTCCACCAAAAGCTTGAGCCGCACACATCAGTCCCAGTACAAGTGGGCACTATCACCCAAAATCAAAATTTAAACAAACCAAACATACTTCCCACCCAGTAAGATGACAAAGAAAGACGGACGCACAGCTTGGATGTCGAGTCGTTTTGCATAACCAACAATTCTTCGCCTTGCTTTTCGTGAGTTTGCCCTCAAAACTTGGCAACAGCTTATATGACGTAGGCTAGAACAAGATTCCGTGGTCAACATTGTGGGGGACTGACTGGCTGATAAGCAGTGCCGTGACATCAGATCAGATAACTTCCTCAAGCACCTCTGCAACAGAAACAACAATTATGTAGCTCACTGCAATAGAGAAGCTGCAATGTTGCTTAATGGACCACTCTTGGTGGCAGTTGGTCCCAGTTTTTGTGCATGATCACCAACTTTGGGCAAGTTCGGTAGCCGGTACGGCTGCTTACCCAACCCGATCTGGGATGAAAGTGCGCACCTGCGCGGCCAAATTTCCTAGCAAAGGTACCACGTAGTGCCTGCCACGCACGCGCCCGATCGTCGAACAAACGACTTTTCCCGACTGGTTGAAGGATTGAATGCGCAATGCAGCATCTGGGGCCTAGTCAACAAAGCAGCACGCTCTGGCTTGCATAGACCCTGTTGGTATTCGGAACCCAATCGTGGGTGCAAGATTATAGAAGGGGAATTGCCGAGCCGGTACAAAATAGTTTCCTCCAACATTGTACTCTCTCCAGTTTTGAGGTGGTGTCGAAGGATCTGTGGATTTCTGCTATTTTTCTGACAACTCATTCGACTCCCATGAATGACGCAAGGCCAACTCCCTTGCCGGATGCCGACGCTACAACCGGTTCGCTGACTTTAACGCAGGGGTGAGGAGCTTACTTGCTTTGTATATGTACCGGGTTTGCTTACTTCTCTAGCCATGTTCGAACACTTCGTGGGTAGGAACCTGCATGTCCCGCAGAAGCCAACATCGACAAGCAAGTGTTTGCAGTCATTTTCCCTACCTTTATGCTGTTGGAACTCTCACATACATTGGCATTAGCTCAAGCAAAGTTTTCGTACCATGATGGTACAGGTCCGAAGTCAGGGTCTTCCCCGGGGCTGCTCAACCGGACATCATCAGGTCTTCACAGAAGGTATGCCACATCCAATGGGTATGCGAGTTGGACCCTAAAGGTTCCATTTGCTTGTGCTCTTGCTGAGCGGGTTTGAGTTAATTGTACCTATTTGAAGGGTAAAAACTTGCAAGTTGCCCTTGCAATTGTTGACAAAAATGCCTGCCTGCAGGAAGTGATATATCTCAGAGACTTCACAGATGCATGCAATGACGCAGTTCGCCGGCTATTTGGGGCCCGAAGAGCCCTATTATGGTCAAGGTGTGTTCACATAAAGTGAAGACGAACTCCAATGCCCTGGACGTTTCACGTTGTTTTTATGCTGTCAACTTTTGTTTTTATGTTGTTTTTATGATGCAAGGCATGTGGCGTCCCTTCCTTGCAGTGAGCAGTGAGTGAGTGAGCATTGTTAGGTTTAAAATGCAAGCCCAAAGAGACAATTCCCAACTTTTGCATTGCAGGCTACTCTTGTATAGTTTTTCAACTTTTTCTTCCTACTCCTCCTCCTGGTTGCGGGTGGAATGGCACGAAAGTACAAGCGATGCCATCTGCAATCTAGCTATGGGGTATGTAGCGAAGGGCTGATTTGTGCCTTAACTGTTCTGTTCTGGTGGGACCAGAGAAACACGGTTGCTGGCGGAGTTGCTGTATTATGGCCTGACCACAGGAGCAGGGATCCAAACTTTGGGAGAGGAGTACTGCGACCTCATGCAGGCTACTGGTGAGTGATTCCATGTCCCTAACCCGTCTACTTACAGAAGCCCTTCTTCCTATTCTGAGGGTATGAAACCTCCCCCGCAAACTTAGTGAGTGGAGGGCTCAGTGGCCGAACTTTCTTGAATCCATTTTTACATGTTGTACTGATCATCCACCCAAGCCGCACGATATTTCGGATTGGGTGGGTAACTTCAAGAATCTGCCTTGTGAGAAGATCCCGTGTATGAGCTAGCAGCCAATATATGTTCGGCTCTCAAGGCTTACGATCCTGTGGTTGAGGGCAGCTTTAAGGGCGTACAGCTGCTGGAAAGTAGCAGTACAAGTCCCATCCTGACAATATGTGCCCCCGTGATCAGCACATAGCACAGCCTTCTGTGCATTGTATGGTTTTCTGGCAAATTGTGTTTCAGATGTGCAGCGTCAAAGCTGTGGTGGTTCCTTCACTGCCTTCATTGCTAGCAAATTGTGGAATTTGACGTCATCGGTGTTTGTTTAAGACGTGCCACTGCACACAGGCAGCATAGGGGTGGAGCCTGGAATGGCACGGCGAGGCTTACTGGTGTTGCTCCAGTCAGCAATACCTTACTTGGCAGACAGACTGGTGGCATCTCCGCTGCATTCTCACTTGCTGGGGGAACAGCCAGCATCTCCGCGAACTTCTTCCTCTTTTGGGCGGCCTCGCTTTGCTGCAGAGCCTCCAAGGGAAGAGGATGCTCCCGGGGGAGCCCCCAATTGGAGGGAGCGACTCGCCACTGAAGGCCAGGCTGCTTTCACACACTTCCAGGGCGCCTGGAATAAGGCAAGTGGGACTCTTCCGTGCATGTGTGTGAGGGACTCTTTCATGCATGTGCTCACTTGTGTGTGTGTGTGTGTGTGTGTGTGTGTGGGGGGGGGGGGGGTGGCGGGGGGGGGGGGGTGTGAGTGTGGTTTTGTGCACGTCGTGCTTGCGCATGCGTTCAAATGCTCTTCATTTCTCAGAATGGGTGGGGTGGGGAACGGGGGTTCCGGTCTGTTGCCGGCCACATCTCTGTAAGTTCAGCAGTGTAGGGCACTTTATCTGTGGAGGGCAGGACATTTAGTCTGCTACGAAAGGACAGGGCGATGTGGGATGGGGCTTGATTATGTTCAGGAGCGAGCAATATTGGGTTACATTCGAGGTGAAAATACGGCAGCTGGGAAAGGTTGGAGTGCAGTGTGAGCCTTTCAGCACAGTAAACACGTTCTGTGTTTTGTTGGCTAACATAAGTACTGGGCAGGCTCAATCTTACACAGTATGTCTTTCCGGGTAAATGTACATCAATTATAAGGACAAGTCATGGGTACTCAAATTTTAAAGCAGTACATCCAATCAGGCACAGAAGGCTCGTGCACTCTTGAGAAGTACATCTCGAAGTACATTTTGCAAGCCCCAGAAGGATCCTGATGCTAGTAGGGGTGGGTGCAGGCAGTGGAATTGAGCCGAGCAGGGTGGAAGAAGGTTGCCCCTTATGCTGAGCCAGCTGCTCGCTTGCACTTGGCACTCTTCTACTACTATGGCATCTACTACGCCCTCTCCAAGCGTGTCACAGGTGCTTCTAGTGCCACTGCCTGGCACTGCCAAGTGCTCTATGCGTCTACAGACATGCGCGCGCTCGCGCGCGCGCGTGCGTGCGTGTGTGTGTGTGTGTGTGTGTGTGTGTGTGTGTGTGTGTGTGTGTGTGTGTGTGTGTGTGTGTGTGTGTGGAGGGGGGGTGTGGCGCCATTTGTTCTCGCTTGGCTTCGGGCATGGAGTTTCAGACGCATGCAGGGGAGGCACGTGCCTGCACATGCGCTGGCGGGCGCGCGCGCGCACACGCACGCACACACACACACACACACACACACACACACACACACACACACACACACACACACACACAGACACAGACTCACGCACCCTGGCACACAGGGAAGGCCGGGCGGATGGCCTCAACAAACACACTACTTGACTTCTTCACATTGTCCTCATCACAAGGGGTTTGCCCACATGTCTGTGTTACTTCAGAGGCTGAGCAACCTTGTTTTGAGGCCTACCAGTCCAAACCCTGTTTTTCCAGAAGTTCTCTGCCTCTTCCTGCCACAAAGGTTTGCCCGTCGTGCCCTCAACTGCAGGGCAGTGAGTTGTTGTGGATGTTGTACATGCAGGGGTCAGGTACATTTTCATCGGCAAGCTGCTGGAGCAGAGGCCGAGCTACCATGTGCTGGGGCTGCTGCTCTTCATTCAACTGGCAGTTAGCGGGGGCTCCTGGGCTGTGAGCCAAGCCGCCGTCTTTCGCCCTTCGCAAGCCTCCTCAGCGGAGGGCTCTTCCATCGACAAGGCTATCCGTCCCGCCATTGTTCTGCAGGTTGTTCCCTTGCCCTCCCCTTGGTTTGCGCACGCGCACGCGCGCGCGCCTGTGTGTGTGTGTGTGTGTGTGTGTGTGTGTGTGTGTGTGTGGGGGGGGGGGGGGCATGTCTAGCTCCATGGTGTTTTGACAACAGTTTATAGAAATGAAAGCAGTTTTCGTTCTCCCCCCACCCCCCCCAAAAAAAGGGGGGGAACTATTGGTCCGCATTTCTGACGACTGCGTTGCAAAATCAGCCCTTATGCGGTGAGGATTGCGTTTTCTGTGGCAGTACGGCTGTGTTGTGAAAGTGGGCGAGGCTTGGCACAGGAGGACCAGGATGCAGAGGTGCCGCAGGAACAGACTGAGGTTGGCGGTACAGGTGATGTACCGCCGCACAGGCGATGCCCGCTCTGCCTTTCCGTGCGGGACATCCCAACTGCCACGCCTTGCGGGCACGTCTTCTGCTGGGCCTGCATTGCTGAGTGGCACAACCAGAAGGCCGAGTGCCCTCTTTGCCGATCGTCTTTCACCACCTCGGGACTTGTCCGTGTATGTCATTCGGATTTTTAAAGTGTCGATGGCATGCTTCCGGTACCAACATTGAGAGAAGAAGCCCAGTTAGCTCTCCCGCTCAAAATGGAGAGTGGAGGGGCGCAATGAAACCTTTGCGCTGCCGCGCGAGATTTTGCAGATGAAGCTCAAATGAGCAGCACTAATAGCTCTGTTGGTCTAGGCCGTCGCTGTCTTGCTGTGTTTTGCAGAGTGGTCGTGACCAGCTGTGTGGAGCTTTGAGGTTTTGAGCTTGCTATGCGGGGTGGATTCGGTCTATCCTGGATTGTAATGTTAACGGATATGCTGTCCTTTTGACAGAGGTAGAAACTGTGAAGGCTTTGGCTGGGGAGTGCGAATTCGGCATTGTCATTGTACCATAAAGGCCGGATTAATGTGTTGCCGCTTGTCTGTGTTTCTGCGGAATCATGAGAGTGACTAATGTGTTGCCGCTTGTCTGTGTTTCTGCGGAATCATGAGAGTGCCTAATGTCAGTAAAACGGTTAATCGACAATGTGTTTTGAGAGCCATGCTCGCGGTTGGCTTATCTGGATGTCTGATGCTGTTTATGTGCATGTGGACGCACGAAAAGCTTTCATATCGAGCTAGAGTCGTTAATAAGTAACATTTCATAGTGCGTGCGCATATGTTCTTGTGCGTGCAGGCACATGTCAGCGTGTGGGGATGGGCCCATGCATACATACATTTTGTGGCTGATACTGATTCAGGTATGTAGATTTGTGCTGAGACCTGTTTCTTCTGGACAGAAATACATTTACTGAGGTTGGGGAGGAATGTATACCTCATCCCATGACAGAAATACATGATACCGAGGTTGGGGAGGAATGTATGCCTCATCCCATGCTTGTCCTGGAATACATTTGTGCTGAGACCTGTTTCTTCTGGACAGAAATACATTTACTGAGGTTGGGGAGGAATGTATACCTCATCCCATGACAGAAATACATGATACCGAGGTTGGGGAGGAATGTATGCCTCATCCCATGCTTGTCCTCGTTCGTCTCCCTGCAGGAGGCACACACGTGGCCCATCAATATGTACAGCAGTGCATTAAGTTTACGCTGGTCGATCTACTAGACCAGGAGGATTCCGCCCTGAGTGTGTCATGCAGGGCGATTGAGGTGTGCTAGTCACTAGCCACACGAGTTTTGTGGATGACCACTAGTGGAAATGATTTTGTCCCAAAAAGGTCCCAAAAAGGCCCCAAAAGAGGTGTTTTGGGACCCCCATGGGAAAGATTTGGGACCCCTAGGGACTCGTATGGGAGCATTTTGGGAACTAATTTTTTGGGACTTTCCCATTGAGTGGCATTTATGGGAGTTTTACGGGAAGCTTTTGGGACCCTTTTGGGAGCACTTTTGGGAGAGTTATGGGAGAATTTCGCAAAATTTTGGGATGTCCCAAAAAAAGGTGCATTTTTGGGAAGGTCCCAAAAGCATTGTTTTGGGACTCGTTTGGGAAGACGTTGGGAACATCCCAAAACACTAAGATTTTGGGAATGGATTGGGCTGTTTTTTGGGAAAGTCCCATAAAGTCAGAATTGGGAGTGGTTTGGGAGGGAGTTGGGAACTTCCCAAAATAAAAAATTTAGGGACTTGGTTGGGCAGTTATTTGGGATAGTCCCAAACGTTCTATTATGGGAAAGGTTTGGGAGGTGATTGGGAACTTCCCAAATTTCCCATATTTTGGGAGTGGGTTGGTCTGCTGTTTGGGATAGTCCCAAAACCAATGACTTGGGACAGGTTTGGGAGGAAGTTGGGAACTCCCATACAACAGAACTTGGGATTCCAATCCCATACACATTCTGTTGCTAGGAGAGGCAGTTATCCACTTATTATCCACAACATTATAATGACTAACAAACAATGAGATGCTTGACTTGGAACATCGTGAGATGGCGCAACATTGGTCCAAGTGCTCAATTACATCTGAAAGCTGCCAAACGCACTGGACTGACACCCTAGTCCAACATGTACGTTGAACTGACGCAAACCTAATAAGCGTTAACAAGACTACTGAATACATATACCAATACTGCAAAAGCACAGTACACAAACACACAAGGGTTTGCTGCACATGCTGCATGCACCTAAGGCTTATATCAAGAAGCGTCTTAATTGCAAAATGCTTGAAGCCAATGTAGTTGCTTGATGACATGTCAGCATGCATGCCCATATGCTTGATCAAAACTGGCAAAAACAAACCATCTACTGGAAGAATGGATTACTTTTTCAAATCGCTTCCCTGGATTGCCTTTGCAGCAAAGGGATGCATCATGAAGACATGCACATGCATGTCTTCTGGTAGTATATATACGTCTGTATTGGCGAGGTCCCCAAGTCAGGTGCAGCACGTGCAAGTGTCATGTAAAGCAAACCGCCTGCAGAGCAATTGCAACCCACGTCAGTGTCAACTTACTGTGCTGTCATCGGAATACACACATCAGTGACCAGACATAATCCTATAGGATGCGCTGCGCATGGGCGTGTGCATCAACATTTACACACATTTAGCCGCTCATGCGCAACGCCTTTACCCGTTGCGAAGTGTATTGCAGGCCCAGCCTATAGGCCTAGCTAGGATGCAACCTAAACCTTACGAGCCTTTTTTGTTCATGCTGAAAGGTTCGGTTCGACCCTTCCGGTACAGTGCCAGCAAAAATGAAGAAAACGAGGGCCGCTATATTAACATGGAGACAATTGGACCTTGCAAGGGCCCCTGGCGCCGGCCGGGTTTCCCCGGGGCTCACCAGCAAAGTAGGAAAACCGCAGCATACACACACGCGTGCGCGCAGTCAGTCGAGGCCAGTCCCTAAGTCCAGCCTTTGGGGGTAGGCATAGGGACCAGTTGGTTGCAAACCCTCCCACCACTACAACAGAGGAAACCCTAAGCGCGCGCGCGCGCGCGCACACACACACACACACACACACACACACACACACACACACACACACACACACACACACACACGCACGCACGCACACACGCACACACAACTTCTGTGATACAGACTGATGTGAACAATGAAGTAGGCATGATAGAAAGGCATAATGAAAGATGACTTACCTTCCCCTTGCCCTGCTGCGGAGGCTCATTATCAAGGAACCCTTGATGAACCTTGGCCTCGTCCCCGCTTTGCTGGCCTGTGCTGGCTGCGAGGACTTGTTTCAGTGTCCTCATCACGTGCTTCATCCTCATCAGCTACCCTGCAGGACCAAGCCGCTATAAAATGGCATTTCAAAAACGTACATAGCCATATATGACAGACTTCTTAATTCAAGGCACGTCATGATGATGATCATTTCATGTCAGGTCAGCTAGGATATTGGATAGCTGAGCACAAGTGGAGTATAAATCTGAGCACCTGCAGCTAATGCGTAACTCATCCCATCTAATAAGACTCCGCCTCCTCTCCATGGGGGATGGGGGATCCCCCACCCCCCATGTGTCGTCCTTAAATTCCCCTGCCAAAGCCGTGGCAATATTTCGGGAACAACTCATCAGTGGTTCACCAAACATTCCCACGAGTGTGGCAGGGTTCATGACACTTGAGACTCATGTATCTCATGAAAAGGTAAATAATTACATCAATCCAGCCCAGTGGGCATGATGAGATGCAGACGGATAAACCAACCTTATGTGAGGACCTAGTTTTAATAGTCCTATGCTGTAACATTGATAAAATACTGAAAACTGCACCAGGCCCCAGGCCATGGTACATAACCGGACCAGAATTTACCTAACTGGTAGCAGGCCCAGTTGGGCGACACAGATCTTAGGGAAGTGGTGCACAGACCTTATCAGCGGGAGGCAAGCTATCTTTGACAGACTCAAGGGAGACGAAACTCCAATGCTGCTTGGCGAGCTTATATGTACACATTGCCTTTGCCGTGCTGCCTCTTATTCTGTTCCTCCCAAGAAAACTGAGCGTCCGAGACGTGCCCCATTTCCTGGCAGCAGAAGGCACGGGGGTGTCAATAAACTTGCAAGGTTTGATGCATATGCTATGCACGGGCATGACCACCGCAACACTCCACGAAACTTTGCAAAGGCAGCTGCAAAGTCAGAGGCAACTGCAGTCAATGCAGCAATGAGGCACACGCAGAGACGCACGCAAGAGCGCATGCACGCACCCACCCACACTCACACGTGCGCGTGCGCTCACACATACACACGCTCATGCACACACAGATCTGTCTAGACACACACACACACACACACACACACACACACACACACACACACAGACACACCCACACACACATACACACACACACACACACACACACACACACGTGCATGCAGACACACACACAGACACATGTGGCACGGAGACACCACTGCATTCCTGATACTAGCAAGGAGAAAGGTTGGGCAACACAGATCTTAATGAGGGGGGGGGGGGGGAGGGGAGGACCTTCTCGGCGGGAGGGGGCCCTTTGCCTTTGGGGAGACGTTTGGGACTGGTTGCTTTTTTGGCAGGCTTTGTTGCAGTGTTCACCCTCTGGCAAAACAAATTTGGACTGTCCGACACTGCTGCTTACATAGCATGTGTTGACCAGGGCTTACATAGCAAGTGTTACACAGACGACTCCAGACTTGTACATAATATGTGTTGACCAGGGCCAAAGTGTTACACAGACGCCTTGACCTGCAGGCTCCAGACCTGTAGATATTTTCCCAGTAAAGGCATACAGTTGAGTCCAAAGAAAGGCACAGAGCTAGTTCCGATGGCACGTAACATTCAAGGGTTAGGTATATGTGAAGTACCTTGGCGTTGGGGGGCGCATTTGGAGGTGGTCCAGGTTGATTTGCTGTCTCTAGTGCCTCTCCTTACGCACTATCTCCAAACTGTCCCATGACAATGGCATTTCTCAAGTGCTGTAACCCATAAATTACCCAGATATGTTCAGAATAGAAAAATATAAGTAACGCATAAACCCCCAGTCATAATAGCCGTACTACGCGATCAAACGTCAAAGTAACGGCGTGCATGCTGTCACTTTCACATGAGACCAGGACACAGACACACACACACACACACACACACACACACACACACACACACACACACACACACACACACACACACACACATACACACACACACAGAGAGACAGAAAGCACAGCACATATGAGGTACAAGTAACAATCTGGGCCTGCTGCCCCTACCACTCATGCTCTGGTGCAAGTAAACATCCAGGCACATGTGCAATGTGCTGCAGTACGAACGTAAATAAAAAGTTGACAAATTATTACCAATGATATTTATGGTAATGATATTTATGGTAACGCGCTGTACGTATATATGTGCATGTATAAACATCCAAAAGGTACAACGCTTTCTCCAATAGTTAACTCTGCTGCAGGCCCAGCTTTTCGCCTGAGCCTTATGAACTTAAGTGGTGCATCTGCGAGTGGGTGAAGTGCAGGCATTGAAAATGATAGAAATGGTATGTGGGGCTGGGGAGAGTTTGACCAGTGCTAGCAGACCGGAAGCATGAAGGAGAAAATATGAATGAACACTCCACATACCAATAGGGGTGGTGCAGAGTTGGGTTTGAGAGTGAGGGGAAAAGAAAAATAAAGTCGTGCAGGTGGCAATATTAAGTTCACAGTCACTCCCTCCCCCCCCTTTTGAAGGGAGCCTTAGGACTTCAAAGCACATCATCTTAGTCCAAGTGAGCACGCTGTTTGTGGAACTACAATACACCCTGCTCACATACTAATTGAAAATTGTTTTGGGTTGACTTACAGTATTTGGGAAGATTTTTCGCCCAACATAACGTTTGCAATAAGTTTGGGAAGGACTTTCTCGTAACAGAGTTGCATTGTGGCGCTAGATGCCACAGGGCCCCAGTTTAGTTGGCCAAACCAAGGTGGTTCTGAAGGTAATCCTGCAGAAGCCCATTCCCAGCTTATAACAATTTCAGACACACAATTCGGGCCTCTGACGAATGGAAAAGAACACACCAGGTTCAAAAAAGTAGCCGTTGGGGCACGCCCCAACGTCGTCACCCATACGGTAAAGGATGGAGTAGAAATCCATCCACATGTATCCAAGCTCTCTATCTTTAGATGCTTTGTTTGTGTCTTGTGGCTCCTCCATTGCAGTGAACGGAACCGCACTGTCTGTTTCTGATTTCGCGGGTAACGTGACAGTACGGCGAGTTGTACGGCAGCTTCTTGCTGGTCCGTTCGGAATTCATTGGAAGTGGAAAGTATGCAGATATGTGGCATTAATTAAATTTTGCCTTTTACAACGACTGTCGTTTGGTGAGAGGGATCGGCGGAGCCGGCTTAATTCATCAAGACGTTGGAGTGTGATCAGTCCTAGTTTGCACGGTTCGCCCATGGTTGTGTGTTCGTTTTGGATGGATGGCTTCGCGGTATTAACTTCGTGGAATATTTAGGAGTTTTGTTGGATTGTGATGCATTCAGTAGGCTTCAAGGTGGGTCTCACTGGGTTTCGGCGGTTTGGTTTGCGTTGCCTGCTTAGCCGGCTACAAGCAACCCATAGGATATCTGCACTTGTTTCTATTGCTGCTGTGTACCCAAAAGTGACCCATCATGTTGTGCCTGCATGTCGAGGGAGCGGAACTCTCCTGGTTGAGGGCCCAACTTGTACAGCGTAGTTTAAAAAACAATCATGATGCCAGAGAGAAAACATACATACAGAGCACGTAGCATGCAATGCTGAATGAAGAATGGCAGCAGAATGGCTCTCTCTCTCTCTCTCTCTCTCTCTCTCTCTCTCTCTCTCTCTCTCTCTCTCCTCTCTCTCTCTCTCCTCTCTCTCTCTCTCTCTCTCTCTCTCTCCTCTCTCTCTCTCTCCTCTCTCTCTCTCTCTCTCTCTCTGTGTGTGTGTGTGTGTGTGTGTGTGTGTGTGTGTGTGTGTGTGTGTGTGTGTGTGTGTGTGTGTGTGTGTGTGTGTCCAAAGGGGAAAGAGGTTGTCCACCCACAGGATTACAAGCCACCAAAGTCCAGAGTATCATGTAATGTGCTGGTTCAGTATGTAGAAGGTGGCAGGCATGGTTTTTCTGTTGCATTGATTCAATTCTTTATCAAAGTGAGGGCTCCCACATGTCAGCCGTTGAGGTGGCCATCTGTCACATGCATAGTGACCATTTACAGTCGGAGGCCATTGGCAGTATGTGGGCAGCAGAAGAGGTGGGGAAGTTTACGATTGAATATTACCCTGTCTTGTTTTCTTACATGCTTGACAAGCATGTAATGGCAGGTCCATTGGGAAAGCGTGTATGGATCATGCCCTCCTCCAACATGTCTGGCACATAGCGGGACCCCTCTTTCGAAGTTTGAGCGTACGAATAATGAGAAGTATTTATTGCATACACACATGCATACTGTCAGCGCAAGCTAGCACAAGGTATAAGAACCATCAATACAATTGCCATGACAGTGACTGAGCTTAGGGGAATGTTCCTTGCCATGATGTGACCTTTCTGTGGCCAGGGGACCACAGACACTTGGACATTGCAGCCTGCCACATTCATTGAAATGTTGAAACCTAGTAAGGGCTGGCAACGGTGCAGCTTGAAGTTCAGGGTGTGCACGTTACTTTTTTTCGATGTACTGCAGACCTAATGTTTTCTATAAGGTACATCTTCAGCTCAAGGAGCCAACACGAGCGCTGGACATCAACGCGCGGGGAAGGCTCCACTGTTTTCAGCTAAAAGCGCTGTAACCTGCGCTTGTTTATTTAGCATTTGGCCTTGGGGTGAGGAGGGTAGGACAGAGAGGGAGGCAGGCACTTCATTTTCTTAACAAGAGGGGAGCGGGGGAGCGTTCCACCGGGAAATTTCTGCTGTGCATGGCAGTGCAGTGCATCCATCTGTACAAATGAAGTTGGAAGTGCTTGTCGTTGAAGTGCATTGCTGTCCAGGCCTAGCTTGGCCGACAGGCTGCTGTTCCTGGGGCCCGCATATGGCAGAGAGAGAGAGAGAGAGAGAGAGAGAGAGAGAGAGAGAGAGAGAGAGAGAGAGAGAGAGAGAGAGAGAGAGAGGAGAGGAGGAGAGGAGGAGAGGGAGGGAGGGAGGGAGGGAGGGAGGGAGGGAGGGAGGGAGGGAGGGAGGGAGGGAGGGAGGGAGGAGGGAGGGAGGAGAGGGAGGGAGGAGAGAGAGAGAGAGAGAGAGAGAGAGAGAGAGAGAGAGAGAGAGAGAGAGAGAGAGAGAGAGAGAGAGAGAGAGAGAGAGAGAGAGAGAGATTGATTGCTGTTGAAGTAAGCTATGAAGCAAGATATTTTTCTGATTGGTGACTTCAAATGAGACATGCAGCGGCTGAGGTTGCCCTGCTGCTGCTGCGGATTGGCTCACAGGAGAACGTTTCTTGCGGTGTTAACACCGCAAGAAAAGCTCTCACTAAAGAGAGAAGGCAAATCAAAGGGGGGGGGGGAGGGGGCAAGAGAGAGAGAGAGGGGGTGGAGAGGGAGGGAGGGAGCTCCCTCCCTCGAGGGAGGGATGGAGGGAGGGAGGGAGGGATGGAAGGAGGGAGGGAGGGAGGGAGGGAGGGAGGGAGGGAGGGGAGAGAGAATTGGGAGATCATGGAGTTCTCTCTTTTATACTTGGAGGAATGCAGGGCTACAGCCCGTGTTAAAATATGTGGGTTCAACAAGAAACATGTCCCACTGAACATTGCTGCAATTAAAAAAAGGGTGGGGTTGAAGGCTGCAGAGAGTGGGAAAAATAGGAAGGCAGGGGATGCATAGTATGTCACTGTTGCTCGTGCCTTGCGTTCAAGGGTACTGCATTGCAGTATACCTGTTCTGACAGTAGTGGCACTCGATTGGTTAGGATCTTCAAGGGACGGGATGCTCAAGAGGTCAAGCTAGGATGTTTATCTCCCTTTAACCTGGTGGGAGTCCAGACTGACAGCACTCATGCAAGTGCCAAGGTCCTTGCCCCAGGCAGTTCACTTGGGAGTGGTGCAAGTCTGCACCAATGTAATCATTTAGAACATCCCTGATTTTGAAGCATCGCCAACCCCCCCTGTCTCTCCCCCCCCCCCCCCCCTCTCTCTCTCTCTCTCTCTCTCTCTCTCTCTCTCTCTCTCTCTCTCTCTCTCTCTCTCTCTCTCTCTCTCTCTCTCTCTCTCTCTCTCTCTCTCTCTCTCTCTCTCTCTCAGTCTGTCTCTGCGTGCTTGCGTGGAGGGCCCGTACGCCCGCTCCAGACTGGTTTACTGTCCATGTTGGGGTTTGCAGGCCCCACAATCTATCTTACATCACTGCAGACATATAAATCAGATGTTGAGCTGGTACAGAGCTGCAGCAGCATTAATTACTCATAAGAAACTCAAAAATGTATCAAATCAACACTTGGGAACCGTATGGGAGGTATTTGGGCACTATTTGGGAGACATCAGTTTTTGGGATGGTTTTGGGAATCAGTATTTTTGGGGGCAGCTTGGGACACATCCCTTTTTGGGAGGTTCATGGGAACCAATATGGGACGCGATTGGGAAATCAAGGATTTTGGGACCTGCTTGGGGGCCAACTTTGGGATGCTGTTGGGATACTGTATTCTTGGGAGGGTTTTGGGACTCACTTATCTTGGGAGCAGCTTGGGACACATCGTTTTTGGGAGGTTGATGGGAATCAATATGGGACACGTTTGGGATATCATGGATTTTGGGACCTGCTTGGGGGGCAATTTTGGGAACCTGTTGGGATCCTGTATTTTTGGGAGTCTGATGGGAAATTTTTTTGGGAATAGTTTGGGAACGCGGGGTTTTTGGGACCTGCTTGGGATCCGATTTTGGGACATGTTTGGGACATCCGAGATTTTGGGACTTTTTTTGGGAACCCCTGGGACCCTTTTGGGACCTCTTTGGGACAAAATCCTTTCCACGATCGTAGAGGATCTCGGTTCATCACTCACTGTTTCAATGACAAGCCAGCCCTCTGAGAGTTTGTCGTGGTTTTCAAGGTGCCAGGCATCTGGGCCTCCCGATAACGAGCGCTGTGACATTTTGGATCTCGCAGTCGAGAAGTACAAGGGGATTGCAGCTGCAGATTTCTATAAGCTCATATCTTCGATTACTATAAAGGAAGGGTTGCGTTCTCATCTATAGCACGAAGTCTGTGAGGACTCCATATCCGGAGCTCCAGGCAATGAAGATGGAGTGTCCTTGTATATATACATATAGAGGACTTAGTCTGAGAGGAGTCTCCTATACTGAGTGTCTTTGATCATTTGAAAACAAGACGAGGAGCTGTAGAAGGAGCCTTTTTTAAGAGGATGGCTACGGGGGAGTCCCCACTTGGAGGGGACGCTTCCTTTTGGGTATTGGTGAGGGGGCTGATTTTGGTGCACATCGCAAAAAGAGTGATCTTGTCCAATTTACGCGGTTACGGGCTACGCGGTTACAGGTTATGCTTACGGGCCTCGACGAATGCGCAGCCTGGAAGGGCGTGTTTACGAGCTTCTGATGAAGTCATTGTATAAGCGGTCCTTCGTGAGTACTCGAGGTGAAACAGTTTGAAACAAGGTAGCTCGGGACGTCAAGGACGCCTTTAGAAGTGTAAGGCTGGTTGGGAAATGGAGCACGTTTGATAATGTTTCATGAAGCACGAGGGGGAGTGGAACTACGTCCGTCATTATTGAAAAGATCTTCTAGAGGCCTGGCGTCACCTCCGCAGCTAGTTAGGGAATTTTGTGGCGCCATCTTATCCCACTCCGGGGAAGAAACATCACTTTTCCAGCCCATTTCAATTCAGGAGGGGTGAGTGGGCGCGCTCTCTGCTCTCGACCTCAGCCTCTCGATAATGCGCTAGTTGTCTCGCCCTTCACGGCCTCTTGGGCCATGGGGCCGCAAGCATGCTCTCCGATTGGCTCGTCCGTCTATACAGCTGTGCGGTGATCCTCGAGAAAAGGCTAACAGCCCTCCATGGTGACACTCTTCAGCCCTAGTGGCTGGTCTTTGGATGTAATCTTCCTTTCCTTTCGCAAGACCAGAAAGACCTTGCAGACACTAATGTTTCATTTGTCCTTTATTCTCGAGAATCAAATCAGCGAATCGTGAGCTTGCGATTCGCTGATTTGGTCTGATGCGGATATGTCGAGTTCGGTGTTTAAGCCGAGGTGCGCCCTGTCTGTGCTCCATCGTTCCGCAGGTCGAAACTCTTCGGATTCAGGACTCAGGTATGTATTTTCTGTTGTTGCTTTCCTATTTTGTGGTCCAGCGGCTAGATTCCAGACCCCTTAGGAGGTACCCCCGTTGTAGAATAACGGCCCGTGTGTGTGTGTGTGTGTGTGTGTGTGTGTGTGTGTGTGTGTGTGTGTGTGTGTGTGTGTGTGTGTATGCATGTGTGTGCGCACGCGTGTGTGTGTACATATGTCGACTGCATGTGTGTGTGTGTGTGTGTGTGTGTGTGTGTGTGTGTGTGTGTGTGTGTGTGTGTGTATGCATGTGTGTGCGCACGCGTGTGTGTGTACATATGTCGACTGCATGTGTGTGTGTGTGTGTGTGTGTGTGTGTGTGTGTGTGTGTGTGTGTGTGTGTGTGTGTGTGTGTGTGTGTGTGTGTGTGTGTTGGGGGGGGGTGAGGTTGTGGGTGGGTGGCTGACTTCTTGTTAAGGAGAAGTGAGCCCCTTGTGCGCGGCAGGCCCAAGGAAAAGTTAGACGGGAACAGTTAACCCCCGGGCCCACCGAGGGCCGGTGCCCTTTAAGCTCCAACAAAAGTATTCCCTAGGAACAGGGACCTCCCGGGGCCACTGATCAGCGAAGCTCATGAGCGGCCCGGGGATGTGATAGTATCACTGATACAGCCCCAAGAGCACAGTGAGCCCTTACCCACAAGCAAGATCCACCAACAAGCAAGATCCCCAGGGAACAGCGACGGGTGCTTCAACTGGTAGGGCAGGGCACTGGTTGGGCACACGAGCTGCACAAACAAGACTCTTCGCACTGGTAGAGCAGGAAAGGAAAGGAAAGGAAGATTACATCCAAAGACCAGCCACTAGGGCTGAAGAGGACGGCAGTACAATGAATGACTCATATCTAGCCAACTAAGGTCGCACAGGACCTGGGAGAGTGAGGTAGCTCTCCAGTGCTCTAGTCACAAATTTGGCAACCCCTTCAAGGTCTTCTTGCCACATAAACGTCTGTACAGATCGACTCCTTTGTTGAAAGAGATGCATAAATTGTTGCCGTACATGTTGTACAGCCGGATAAGTGAACAACAGATGATGTTCATCACCAACGAGCTCTTAAGGAGCACCTCGTCCAAATCCTCTGGTCTCGAGGGATGCCTTGTTGTCTACCCTTTATCAATAGGAAGGCCATGACACCCTAATCTAAATCGCATAAAGGTACGCAATGTACCATTAGGAAGGTGGAGTTCGAGCGCACTCTTACGCCGTGGCACATGAGGCGGACGCGCGAACCACCTTTGGTATCTGCAGAATAAGGCTCTTGGGGATGCAAAAGTGTGAGGGGAGATGTCTAGGTCATCCCACATCATGTCGCTTTTACGGTCTAACAGATCCTTTACCTGTGAAATGTCAATCTGCAAGGCTCTATCAAACCGCACATGGTCAGCTATATAGTATCCTAGTTTCTTAAGTTGTTGCATAAGGGTACCCGAAAACGTTTCTCGGCCTTCTACTATTGCCAACCTAATGTCATGCATGAGGACCTTGTTATGTAATGAATCAGGTTTCATGGCCGCTATATTGTTCCAAAACCTGACCATACCAAAACCTGACCATACGTAAGATCCAAGTTGACCACAAAGAGAATATGTTTAATTCACAATTGATTATTTCCTCAGGGATTGTCCGACGCACCCCCAAAATCTGAGCTAGGACCCGCTTGTGCGCATCCAATTAATTGGGGTATACTACTAGGTTTTCCCGAAGACAATCGTCTACCTTGAATGTATCTGAATGCCCAGACTTCACATCCATAGGAGATGAGGGGTGGTAGGCAAGCTAAGTACAATTGTGTCATGAGCATCATTGACATGTTGCAACCGAGATTGCTATAAGCTCTTGTAAGGTCTTCCCATGCTATCCAGAATCTCTGCTCGAGGTTCTTAATGCCGGCTTGAAGGCCATTCTTGGCATTAATCTGTAATCCAAGGTATTTAACCTCCTGTACCGGACCAATTCTAACCCCTGCAACCTCTGGAGAGGTAGAGAGTGTCCGATCGGTCTGGATTTACTCGCGAGGGTCTGGATTTACTGAAAGGTATTGCGTCTTGGCCCCATTTAGGCGCATGTCCATACTCTTACACCATTCTTGAATAGCATTCACCAACCCCTGTAGGTCCTCAACTGTAGGCGCGACGAGAACAAAATCGTCGGCAAAACCTAGCACTTGGATACGTATTATATTTAAACGTGTGCCATCAGGTAGCTGAAGGCCAGCCGTGGGACAATGGTACCGGTGTGCAAGATATCGGCCCGCGGGGGAGTCCATCCGACATAAATCCAAATAGTGTAGGGCTAATGGGGCACCCTTGAGGAACACCCGCACTTGATTCAAACAACCCCCCATGTTTGCCCTCAATCTTGATCGCCAAAACTGCACTGTCTATTACAGCTTGAGTAGCATAAAGAAAATCCCCTTGGATTCCCAACTGCTCCAAAATATGCCCTAACATAAGACGCGATATCGATACCCTGTCATAAGCTTTAGAGAGGTCCAGGAATGCAAAATGGAGTGGAGTGCACTGATGCCCATTGCCCAATCTATGAGGTGTTGTATAACAAACAGTCGATGGGTGGTGGACATTTCAGGACGGAAGCCTGTTTGGCAATCAACACGCAAACGGTACTTCTCCAAGTAAGATACTAAACGCGAGTTCAACACGTTGGCATACAACCTCATAAGAGATTCGCCCACGGCAATGGGACGATGATTTCCTGTGTTATACCCGTCGCCTTTCTTATATACCGGTGTCACCAAACATACATTTGACTCCGCCGGTATGGTACGTTGGCTAAGCGCCATAGTAAAAATGTCCGCAATGACATATGACTTAACAAGTTTCGTGAGTAAGGATCCCCCGGGTGTGTAAGTGGCTGAGCATACCTAAACAACTCTGTAGGGTAACCATCTTTCCCCGGGGATTTCCCATTGGCAAGTGCTCGGAGACCCAGTTCAATTTCCTCGAGGGGGCTGGGCCAACCACAGGCACACGGCATGCAAAAGGGCGTAGACCTGTCACACGCACAGTAAACAGCCGCGTCCTTTCCTTACGCGAAGAAGCCCCCCACACACACGCGCCACTGCAACTATACGTCACCGCCCCGTCAAAATGATAAACCCCGCTGGCACACGCACGTGCCACGGCGCGTCAGACCCCTCCACGCGCCACGGCGCGTCCCTTCCACTATGCAGCGGTTCCCCCCTTTACATCAGAGGGCAGAGCCTAACGAGGACTCGGAATTTCCGAGTCAGATTCCGTCCGCAACACCTGATGTAAAGGGGGGAACCGCTGCATAGTGGGAGGGACGCTGCCACGACCATGCCTCGGTACCGCGACCAGCCCGTGAAAGTGTCACCGTGAGTTTCACGGCGTGACGCTCATATCCAGCGGCTCAATCCATGATGGTGTCCCACATCGGGATTTTGGCTTGATCACGAAGGCACAAGCTCATACTTTCAGAATATTCCTCAACAGATGGCCGTGAATCTCCGCGGACTGGCAGTTTGCAGTGCTTACGGTACGGTCGTAGCGTGAACTGGAATTTCGAGTTCGGACTGCGACGTGACAGGTGGCTCAAGTTCAAGGTATGAGAAGTTGCAGGAGTTAAAGGGAGCCGGAATTATGAGCAAGGGTTATACTATAGTCTATCGTACGATAAACGCAATAAATGTGGGGGTGTTTGCGGAGATGCTTGCCGGATCCGGACCTGGTACAGTCCGCGGGGCATCGGTGCACATATGCCTCTCATTTCGAAATACACGTGGATGATGTCATGAATTCAGTTCTATTGTTCAAAATTTGAAACCAAGTTCACTGTTATATGTGTAAGCATGTCAAAGTGTATGGAAAGCAATTCTGATTGCACATATTAGGTCCCGTCAGCAGTGGCCCAGGATAGGCTACGGAAGTAATTATCCCAAAGGTAAATATTTGACGTATTCTGAGAATATCTACCAAGTTATGGCAATTCCGCTGCAGGCTTGCGATTTGCCTCTTGATGTTCAACCACCTTTAAAAGGCAAAGCTTTTTGAGGCCTGCAACTGGCAAATTTTCCTGGGGGTTGTTAAGGGAGTCTAAACTTTACTGCTTAAAGGTAGTTCTGAAAAAATAAATGCGTTTCCTTGCAAACAGAGGAGTGACTTTTATTGGCAGTGTGCAGCAATGTGCATGTGCTGCAACCCTCAGATCTTGCTTAAGGTCACTTCGTCACTCGCATTCACTCGCACCAAAGACTACAAAAAAAGATACTAGCACTGTTCATCTTGATAAGAAGTAGCGCATATCGTCTTTGCAGCTCCGGATTTGTGACTCCCGAGCCCGAGCTCCTCGACGTCTTCTAATCTACTAGTATCCTGATCAAATAAAACAAGAATGGATATGTTCTTATGATTTTTTGTTACGGGCAGGAAAAAAACTTCATTGGAAGCTTCGAGATGAAAACAATTGCGGCGCTGTATAAATGGATGTGTTAATTAGCTTCCAGCCCTACTTTTTGTACGTCAACACAGAAGGGTTTATCCTTGCATTTGTCTGTGTTGCTCTTTATGCATGGTGGAGCAGCTCCAGGAGGGCAAAGACTCTGGAGAAAAAGGTGTGTTCCTTCTTTCCTGACGTGGACATTTGAGGAACGTTATCGCGTCTCTTTTTGCTTGTATGGATCATGCATGCTCCTTGCTTGTATTACTGAGAGTAAACCAGCTGCTGAAGAATGGACAGAGAGCTTCCAGGATTCGTCTTGTGTGCTATACCAGATCCCCATATACACTTCATTCTGTCGTACATACTTCATGTGGAGTCAAGTTATATAAGTTGAAAATTAATATGGACAATGCATTTGCATATGGAATTTCAATGTATATTCCTTCAAACATAACTGCACTCTGCAATCACGAGATGTATGTGTAACAACAAATTTTTAAATTAGAGCATGTTCTAATCTAAAGGAAGTGTGCATGATCATGAACCCTTCCTTTCCGCCAACCCCCCCTTGCTCACACACACACACCCCCACGACACACACACACACACACACACACACACACACACACACACACACACACACACCACACACACACACACACACACCACACACACACACACACACACACACACACACACACACCACGCACGCACGCACGCACGCACGCACACACGTGTGCACACAC
>KV908454.1:0-5000 GCA_002005505.1 Botryococcus braunii
GTTGTGTGTGGTGTGTGTGTTTGTGTGTGTGTGTGTGTGTGTATGTGTGCGTGCGTGTGCGCGTGTGTACATATGTGTGTGCGCGGGCGCATACGCGCGTGGCTGCATGCACGCGCGGGCGTTCTTTTTGTTCCCCAGGCACCTTGCTGAAGGCAAGTTTCTCCGGTTCGTATGCCTGCCTGCCTGCCTGCATGAATGCGCTTACATGTACCTTCCTGGCGGCAAGCGTGTTTCTCCCGGCAAATAGCGTTTGGGAACGCCCCACGTCATGTGTAACGCGGTCTAACTACTCAAAATGGCATGTATATTTGTCTCACAAACCCTTCCAATACTGTGCTTACTCCTTTGTACACAATACTTGGGCGTGGAGCTCTTCTTGATATTGCTGGTCTTCTGCTGTACTGCTCAAAGTCTGCAGTACATGACATGTTCTTGAAGGAGTGTACCGGGATGTGTGCAGGGCAACTTGGAGGGGCTTTACTGCAGGACAGCTCCGAGTTCTCAATCGAGCGCAGCGTGTTTGCCGGCAACAGGGCAACCAGCCAGGGCGGGGCCATCTACCAGGTGATCACTCATGACTACTTCTTTACATCATGATGGAGTGCTGAGTGATTCTTTGAAGCTTTTAAGCAATTCTTTACATCTTTACCTCCATCGGTAACATATCTGCCTGAAGCAAGGAAACGAGATACAGCAGCAGTAGCTGGAACCTTGGCAAGTGTACTTCGTACAGATGTTTGGTCCGGTACAAGAGCAAACACAAACGTGCGTAACATGTTGCCCACTCTTCTGCCACACACGCGCAGGGCTTACAGATGGGAAGGGTTTCGGCCCATTCTTGTTGTGACAGGGGTCCAAAACAAACCCTTCCACTACATGACTGTGAAGAGCCGGTGACTCATGACAGTCACCCCATTGAGGTCACGGATTTCGGTCATTACCCAGAGGGTCATGCGCTAAGGCTTGTTTTCACATATAATACAATGTGAGAAATGATGAGGATCGTGCGCTAAGGCTTATTTTCACATATAATACAATGTGAGGTTCATGACCGTCATATGGTTAAGTGTTTTGGTTGTGTAAAAACAACTTTCAACTTGCAACATATTGCAACTTCTTGCAGGGTTGTCTGATCGTCATAGTGTGCCGGGAGAGTCGGGGTCACAGAGTCAGGGGGTTCGGGAGCGTCATGTCCAAGAAGGTTATGAACCTCAATTTCGGCCTTGACATAGATGTCAAGAGCGTATAAACGGGTCAGAGTACTACTTAGTTGCAATGGGCATGGCGTGAAATTACTGGAGTGGTGCTGAACATTCATTATCTGAGGATGCTGCCCCCGGGATGGTGTCCAGACAAACAGCACGGGAGAGATACGGGATTCCACCTTCTTCAACAATTCCGGAACGAATGGTGGAGCCGTTTATCAGAGTCTTGGCCAAGGTGAGTCCCGGCACGATTTCAGCCAAGGGGGGGAGAGGGGGAGTAGACGTTTTCTGTTCGGGTGGTAGCTGTTCTAAATCGCAAAAGGAATCCCCCGCTTGTTCGTCGTCACGTGGTTGACTGTAGCACAACACCTTGGATTGTGTGTCTCCCCTTCCCCCTCCCCCCCCCCCCCCCCTCTCTCTCCTCTCTCTCTCTCCTCTCTCTCCTCTCTCTCCTCTCTCTCTCTCTCTCTCCTCTCTCTCTCTCTCTCTCTCTCTCTCTCTCTCTCTCTCTCTGTGTGTGTGTGTGTGTGTGTGTGTGTGTGCGTGTGTGTGCGTGTGCCACTCGCGCGCGGTATGTGTGCGTGTTATTGTGTGTGTCTGCGTGCGAACGCGCACGTGCGCACCCAGACACACCCGCCAGGGTGGAGGCTGGCCTGCGGGCACGCGGAGGTGGCCGCCTTCGCATGGATACTTTCGTTCTTGAATGCTCGACATGCGAATAGCGCCTTCATACAGTCGACTGACACATGCTATTCCCGTTGGGCGTTGCAGGGAATATCGTGGCCTGCCTGTTTGCAAACAACACCGCCTCGCAAAAGGGCGGCGCCCTTCTGCAGTCGTCCACCAACAGCAATATCCAGAACTCAACCTTTCAAGGTGCGCTATCCCCCCGCCCCCCCCCCCCCCAAAAGCTGGCTGTCTGGATATTTGTCTCTATGTCTGTCTGTCTCTCTGCCTGCCTGTCTCTATGTCTGTCTATCCGTGCATCTGCATGTCTCTTTGCCAATTTATTGGTCCGTCTGTCTACAGACGTCATACAGACGTCTGTATGCCTGGCTGCCTGTTTATTTGTCTATCTGCCTCTCTCTCTGTACGCGTCCTTATGTGCAGCTGTGGATACTAGCCCCTCACAGGAAGGGGATGTGGAGAGAGGGAAGGTCCTGATTGGTCCAAGTTTTGACTGGGAGCTGTTGGCGGATCAGGCAACGCGGCGGACCAGGGAGGCGGAGCAATTTTCCAGACAGACGTCGCATCCTCCATTTCCTTCTCGGTGTTCCAAGAGAACAGTGGTGGCGCGCTGTACCGCAATGCATGCCGCGGGTACCTTATCAACTGCTCCTTCATCAACAACACGGCGCGCCAGGTACTCCGTGCCCCTTCCTGGTCAAGAGACTCCATGCTGCATGGTCATGTCCGAGGCGGATTTATAAGCTTTTGGACGGTGCACCACATGGTGGGAGCTGTCTTGGCCAACCATGGTTCAGCAGCATTGTGTGTGTGTGTGTGTGTGTGTGTGTGTGTGTGTGTGTGTGTGTGTGTGTGTGTGTGTGTGTGTGTGTGTGTGTGGTCTGTCTGTGTGTCAGTGTGCGGCGCGGCATGCGCGGGGGAAGGGCCGGTACAACGATCGCAAACGAACGTTATGCGGTGTAGCGTAAGCAACATTTTGTGTCTGGAGGGTCGGAGTGCGAATGCGTGCTTGTTTGCATGGGGGTCAGCGTGTGCAAGCGCTCATGTCCGCAGCCCCTGCCTCCTAAACAGGCTCTTCCCCACCCCCTGCCACCTCAACAACGTGGTGGATATATCCTATAGGGCCACATGTTTATCTCTTTGTATCAATAGTACTACAATGGATGCATATTGCATACATAATGCAGTTTTCAGAATAAGTGTGTACAGGTTAACTACTGGATGTACGTGAAACTGTCATTAAAACTGTAAAGATGGCCTTGCATTGATATCCTTTTGAGCCATGGGGTGGGGCTTGATGCAGGGTGGAGCTGTGTACCTGAACAACTGCCAGCAAAACAACATTCGGAACTGCGAGTTTACTGGCAACAGAGCCTTGCAGGGCAGCGCGCTGTTCCTGAACAACTCGATCCCGGTCATTACGGGCTCCCTCTTTAATGGAAGCAACAACCCGGGTAATACCATCTTTCGCAACAACGTGGGGACCACAGCGAGTGGAGGACGCCGCCATTCCTGAGAGCGCCAATTGGGCTTGATCCTGCTGCAGCACGTCCGAACCACAACAACACAGCTGTTGTGTGGTGAAGAAGACGCATGTTTTTAAGAGAACCATGCATGGCCAGCAGGGGGGACTGTCCCGGTATGAGAATGGTGTGGTGCACAGTCACCATGTGCCGGCGGTACAATAATTATGGTACCATCAAAGTCATGCTACACGTTACAATCATAGAACACGGTGGACGCATGGGGCAGTTCGTGACCATGCCTCTGGCGGATGTTGTCATTTCTGACCGTCTTTTAAAAACAAATCTAATTGTCGGCCCACCCCCGGAGTGCGCGAAAGAATCTCAAGTTGAAAGTTGCAAAGACCAAGACACTACATTCTAGAGACCCGCTTACTGTGGACTACATAGTATGCATTGCTATTCAAAATGTTGCAATACGGTATACCATACTATACATTGGTCTAGAGACCTGCTTACCAAGCTTGTCGAACATTAAGGGACATGCAATCTGCATTCTATTCATTGCTGCATGCGGCGTGATTGGTCACATTGCCAAGCGATCATATAATCATGAATTTTACAACAAAAGGTTCCGGAACCACGTGGTTACCAATGCAGTAGGCCCAGGTCCAAGCATGCAGTGCAGAGAGGAGGAGGTGGGACCGCGAGTCCTGCACATCATCTTACAAGGGAGTAATGTGAAATTTGTCTGTTAAGGGGAGGGGGAGTTTGCACATTGGTAGGAGGGATTAGCGGCCAAGTCTGAGGGGTTTGCATTACATCTGGCGAGCCCAAAGGGCCTGCAGACATGAACATGACATGTCGAAACTCATCAAGGTCAATAGGATGGAGGGAGGATCCGGAGTACTATAGTACTCTAGCCAATACTCTAGGGAGATAAGACAAACCTTCAGATAGCTTCATCTACTTATCGGTTCGTTAGGCCAGGGGTATGTAGTGCTATATAACACTACATATATGTTATGTTTGCCTAGTAGAGAACGCGAGAATACATCATACATGATATCGCGATATCGCAACTCCCACCAGTGCCAGCAATTTTGGCAGCAATATTGGTCCTTCTTCAGTGGCTGGTCCTGGATGTACCATCCCTCCTTTCCATTCGCCGAGGGTGGATGGGGGAAGGGGGGTGGGGGAGTGGATTTGTACCAGACTCGAGGAGTGAAAAGCGTCATTAAGTCGGCTGACCTGCCGAGTCTCTTTTGGTCCGGGCCAGTCGGCTGGCCTGCAATTGGTAAACACTTAACGCTGATTAGCCACGGTGCGCAATCTTGCATGCAAGGGACTCTCCATGTTAACTTCAATGACGCAACTCGCAACACAGAGCGGCATCCATGTAGTTGCCACGTGTATGTTCCAAGTACAGGGGCGCTGGTACGTTATTGGTCTGAGTCGGACTCCGACTTTCTTCGTTGTTCTGGCCTTAGGGCCCTAGGCCTGCACGCACTGCTTTAAAGAAATAGAGAGTATCAGTGGGAAAGCGGAATCTTGACATGATCAAAAAGCTGTCTCGGCATCACCGGTTTGCAAGCTTCTATATATCTAGAAGAGTTAAGCACAATACTGGATAGCTTATTTGCTC
>KV908454.1:17500-27500 GCA_002005505.1 Botryococcus braunii
GTCTAAACCGCTTCCTTTCCACCAGCAAAGACATGCTCACTGCTTCTAGTCCGTGTCAAAGCTTCAACATGGGTGATAACTGGCACAGATCCAACATTTTGTAGGTGGAATGTCAAATCCACACACCCCGCATTTATGAACACCAGCATCAATGCCACAGGCATGGCAGCAGCACTTGCAGTGCAAGTTGGCGGGGGCTACATATGCGTAGGGGAAAAAAGAGCTGAATTTTTATGACGAGGGTCGAATTTTGGTGGGGCTTGAACCCCAGGTGTCTGATGGCATTTGCACCAATTGAACCATGGATCAGCGTATGCAACCATGACCTGTCAGGATTTTTCTGGCACAAGACTGGGAAGGACTGCTTTGCCTGCACTGACTGCATTCCTTTCCATTAGGCTTTGGCCCGCCCTGCGCAGGGGGTGTGCCCAGGGAAGGGCGGCTGCACTGACCTCTCTCTCAACTCCCAGCTTTCGACATACAACTGGTCACGAACGCCAAAACTTGATGCCCCGCTTTGGCCCACCCTGCGCAAGTAGTGAGGCCCAAGAGGGGGGAGGGGATGGGGCTGCACTAAGTTCTTCGGCTACCAGTTTTTACCATTTACCTGGTTACCAGCTCCGAGGAGGGGATGGCCAGCTGTGGCGCACCTTGCGCAGGTGGTGAGCCCCAAGGGGGGGGGGGGGCGGAGAGAGGGGGGAGGCTGCGTTGAGTTCTTCGACTATCAGATTTGAAGATTTCCCTGGTTACCAGCTCCGAGGGAAGTGATGGCCAGCTCTGGCTCGCCCTGCACAGGTGGTGAGCCCCGAGGAGGCGGCAGCGGTGAGCTCGGCGGAGGGCGCGCTGTGCAATCTGGCGGAGATCATAATGTTGGGAATTGCGGCGGCTCTGGTGGAACCGGCCTGCTTCGGCTGGCTGGTGGGCCTCTCTATCTCCGCCGTGGGGACCGCCTTCCTCACGTACACGGCGTGGGCCATGTTCTCCCCCACAGCCCGCCGCATCAGCCGCCTGCCGTCCGCCCGCCCGACGCTTTCTTGAAAGCGACCCGCGGTTCGCAGTACAGGTTTCGGGGATTCGTCGCCTGCCATCCGCCGCCTCCGCTCGGCGCTTCCGCAGGAGCCGAGCCGCGGTCTGCACCACAGAATCTGAGATTTCGTTTCCTGCTGTCCGCCCGCCCAACGCTCGCGTTAGAGGCGGCCGCGGTTCGCAATACAAAATTGGCGACTCCTCGCCTGCCGCCCACCCGCCCAATGCTTTCTTAAGGGGCGGTTCCGGTTCGCAGTACAGGATTCTGGAACCGTCGCCTGCCGCCCGCTTGTCCGATGCTTTCTTCAAGGGGCGGCCCCCGACTCGCAGTAGTACAGCATTCGAGAGTCATCGGCTGCCCCCCCCCCCCACCCTGCCTGACGCTCCCTTAAAAAGCGGCCTTAAGAGGCGTTCAGCGGCTTTCTTGAGAGGCGTTCACAGGTTCAGAGGCCTTAAGAGGCTTCGTAACGAGGTGTTCGCATGACAGAAACCCTAGGGTTAGGGAGGCGGAGCCGCAGTTCGCAGGACAGAAATGGAGGCTCGTCGCCTGCCGACTGCCGGCCCAAGGCGTTTCTAAAATCGAGGCTCGGCGCCTGCCGTCTGCCGGCCCAAGGCGTTTCTGAAATCGAGGCTCGTCGCCTGCCGTCTGCCGGCCCAAGGCCTTCCTGAAACACTGGCCACACCAGCACTGGTGAGGACCCGCCTTGGCATGTGCAGTACAGGAAATCGTGATTAGTCGCCTGCCGTCTGCCGGCCCAAGGCGTTTCTGAAATCGAGGCTCGTCGCCTGCCGTCTGCCGGCCCAAGGCCTTCCTGAAACACTGGCCACACCAGCACTGGTGAGGACCCGCCGTGGCATGCGCAGTACAGGAAATCGAGATTAGTCGCCTGCCGTCTGGCCGCCCGACGAGTTCCTGAAACTGCTGTCACGCACCCGCGCTCGTGACGTCCCCGCCCCGGCGTTCGCAGTACAGAGAACGAGTGCGGGCGGCTGTGTACGAGCAGCAAATTCAGGTGGGCTCCCAACCGCGTGAATGCAAGGGCGGGATGGTCCTCTTACTTCAGGCCTGTTGGCCGTTGGGCCCGCCGAAGCTTGCTTCCACACCTTTTCTCTTTCAGGGGGTGTTTGGTGGGGAGGGGGGGGGGGTCCGGTACTGACAAACGGAGTGCCCTGAGGTTCTCAATGTGAACGAATTTTAGAAGATTGCCCTGAGATTCCCAAGGAGAGAGGAAGGGATTGGCGTTTGCCCTTTGTGATTCTGGAGGAGAAGGAGCGGACTGGAGGCGGACAAAGTATTGGCTCCTGCAATAGATTCCGGGGGAATGGAGGGAAAGGGACTGGGCAAGGGACATAAATTGAAACAACGTGTGGACGTTACGTCTGGGGTGCTGGGAGGGCATGGCAGTGCCCAATGTGCGCAGTCCGGTCCAATAAGCGATGTTTGGATCCAGACGCTTTTGTGTTTCCCAAACTTGGCGTCCCTAAACACAGCGCTTCTACCCCCGTCCGGGGGGGGGGGGGGTGCTACTCGTCTGCAAGGAGTGTGGGCATAACGTTTTCAATGTAAGGCTTAATGTAACAACCGCTCCTAAGGAAGAAAGATTACATCCAGGACTGAAGGAAGGAATACTACATCCCATGGTTGCATTGGTCCGGGCGGCATTTGGGGGTCGAACGTGTTGGACACCCTATGGTGCTAGTTCCGGGTTTAGGTTTTCATAGCTCACCAGGGTTTTGAACGCGAGGGACACCCTGTCAAGCTTAATAATGGGGTTGGAGTTTCGCCAGGGTCTTGGACGCGAGGGAAACCCTGTTGTGCTAATTTTTGGGTTGAAGTTGTATCAGGATTTCGAATGCCGGTGGAACATCTGTGGTGTGCTAGTATGTATCGGAGTTTGAAGAGGGGCTGCCATCGCATTCAAAGGTGATGGCAGCCCTGTACATCCTCTCTATGTGATGCGAACATGGTGGGGGCCCCCTGGTAGTCTTGTGGTTGAATGTGTTTAGCACTGCTCGATGGTGGCGCTTCCTTTTAGCCTCTTACGATGAGCCGTTCGAGTGATTTATCTGAGAGAGCGCGCGCGCCCGTGCGTGTGTGCGTGCCTGCCTGCCTGCCTGCCTGCCTGCCTGCCTGCCTGCGTGCGTGCGTGCGTGTGTGTGTGTGTGTGTGTGTGTGTGTGTGTGTGTGTGTGTGTGTGTGTGTGTGTGTGTGTGTGTGTGTGTGTGAAAATGCAATTTGGGCTCTAAACGTCATAGGAGAGGGGCGTCTGTTAGCTGCCTGATTGAAGGCTCCATTTGACGACTCCTGTGTCCTCGAATGACTTCATTCAAGTAAATTCTTTGGAGCGAGTTTGCTCACAAGAGCGTGGACGTTCTCCCTTGAGAGTTCTGACCCTGGGAGTCGTCATTGGCCATGTGGGCGTTGTCATGTGGCCACGCGGACTCCTGTACTGCCTGGATTCCTCCTTCCAGTTCCGGAAGCACAGTAGCATCCGATCTTTTCTCTGACAAGCCTTTGTAATTTATTGACCTTAGAAGGGCTAAGCAGGCGTGACGCCCATGGGCGCAACGGCTTTGCAAAAGGGGTTTGCAGGACGTTCAAACGTTACGAACTATCTTTGCAGTTCAATATTCGCTTCTTTTATGTCTTAGAACGGTACCGGGCTGACATATACCCCACCGGTGGCATACACACATGCTGCGTATTGCGTCTTGTTTGGTTGCGTATGTACGGGTTGTCCACCGGTGGGATGGGGGTGCTTCTCCCCGCCCCCCGCCCTGGGCGTTGGGCACGGGCACGCCTTGCGAGCGAGATGCCTACTTACCAAGATAGGGTTCAGTAACCAGACGGAATATCCCGGCTGGATCTGTTTTGATTTTATTTTTTCCCATGAGAGCCAAAGTGACGCTGGCCAACAAGTTGAAGAGCTGTCGAAATATATAACTTTTTATGAATGAATGTCTTGAGACCCTTCTGCGAGCGGTTTTCTGTCATTTGGTCCGACGAGTTGTAACCCTGAAGTGCTAGAGTTCCTTATTCGTAGTTTTGGAACCGCTTTCTGCATTTGAAGCATTCGAGATCCCGGACCCTCCTGAGGAAGTGTACACGTACCGCTGTTTATCCTAGGAAGTGTACATGTACCGCTGTTTATCCTTGAAACCTTCAAGGACTGGATTTTACACAACATGCTCGTTTGGTTAAAAGTACTTGTAAACGTGCAGAAGTTTTCATGTATGCGTGTAAAAAATGATGGTGTCTGTCTCGAAGCCCGACTGGGCCTGCTGGCTGCTGTTAGAGACTGTGAATCAGCATATTTTTGCAAGGTGGCGGTAATGCAGAGTACAACTTGTGCACTGCCAGGGGCAGAGTGAGTGTGTGTGTGTGTGTGTGTGTGTGTGTGTGTGTGTGTGTGTGTGTGTGTGTGTGTGTGTGTGTGTGTGTGTGTGTGTGTGGGTGTGGGTGTGTGGGTGCGTGTGTGTGTGTGTGTGTGTGTGTGTGTGTGTGTGGGTGTGTGTGTGTGTGTGTGTGTGTGTGTGTGCGTGTGTGTGTGTGTGCACGTGTGTGTGTGCACGTGTGTGTGTGTGTGTGTGTGTGCGTGTGTGTGTGTGTGTGTGTGTGGGTGTGGGTGTGGGTGTGTGGGTGCGTGTGTGTGTGTGTGTGTGTGTGTGTGTGTGTGTGTGTGTGTGTGTGTGTGTGTGTGTGTGTGTGTGTGTGTGTGTGTGCGTGTGTGCGTGCACCCGCCGGCGCGTAGGCATGTGCAGTTGCGTGTGCGCGCACACTAAGCGCTTCTGGTGGTGCGCTGCACGTGACCAGCATTTTCGTTTCCGCAGTGCAAAGTTTACTCCTGGGGACCAATGAGTCCCACCGAAATAATCTGATAAAGTCATCCTAGATATGCATATGGGTCAGTCATTGTACTGCCGTCCTCTTCAGCCCTATTGGCTGGTCTTTGGATGTAATCTTCCTTCCTTAAGGAAGCTTCCTTAGGACTCTCGGCCCAGTTCCTTTATATGGCTTCGTGATGCAGTTCTTTTTGGAAGTACCCGTACGGTTCCAACTCCTTTACGGGAATATCCGTACTTGAGGTACGGAAATATGGGGCTTGGACGTCGGACCCCGGTGCTAACGGATCTACAAATTACCGATTCGGGCACAATGCGGCCGGCACAATCTAGGACTTTATTCCGCTGGACAGGTCCACCCAAATTGGTTCAGATCGGGAATGCCTTCCTCTATATGATGCGTCTGATACGTTAGGTGCTGAATAATACTGAAATTTATGTTCAGGAGACTAATCCAACGGGTCGTCAAGTAAGCGACCTAGTCTCTAGGTAAGGAAATTTCCGGAACTGCCTCGGGTCGATCCTGTGGTAGTCTCGTAGCAAATCCAGACACATTTTCGTTCTAGAAAAACATAAATATTATATTCTAATAAGATAATGGCAATGGTAAATGACATTTATATTTGCCTGCTTTGGTCAACGCATTAGCTGCCTGTACAGAAGCAACAACTTCCGCGCCTTGTTTTGAAAATACTTGTTTTGGTATCAACCTAACAGCGGCTCTTGGCTGATAACTTGATATGTTTTCAAAATTCTAGTGACTACGGCCATGATGAAGCCGCGAGGGAGGGTGCCGCTGGGAGACAATCATGCTGCACGTCGACGAGTACTGCCACTCACCGGGATGAATTTGATCAAGATTGTTATACTGATAAATATCGTTTTAATGATAAGTTTTGGATGTCTGTGGTTCCGCCATCAAATGCCTTTGCGCGGAACACCCGGCGGACTTCCTCTCAGATTCCAGGTCAGTCATCAAAACAATGTTGAACCAACGCGCAAGGGTGAGGTATATTTAGGGATACTATAAGAAATCATAACAAAACATTGTGGGTGAGGGGGAGGGGAGTAGAGGGATAGAGGGAGGAAGAGATATGCCAGTGGGGGGGGGGGGGGGATCCTTTCAAAGCTTTGAGGTAGGGTAGGAAATACCTGAAGGGTGGGTAGGTGGATCATGGGTAGGGTTGAAATATTGATACAAGTTGGTATTCCCTCCAACACATGAGCTGAATGGCTTCAGCAGGAGCACGAATAGGGCTTTGGGATACCGCAAATAGGGCTGTGGGCTTTTGTCGTCATATACAACTGTGTCCTGCAGGGTAGCACCTGTGTAGGCACTACCTTTACTGCAGTTACGTAACTACAGTACACTACAGTATACTTGCTGCCAATCTTAGTGAGAATCAAGAACACCGCCCTTGAGAAACTGGAGCTCAGAATATGAAGCATGTGCGCACATGCCGGAGTCAACACGAGTGCATGCAGATTTATGCACGTTACATTACCTATCATGCATCCAGACCCCCTTTCATGAGGCGCGATGGACTATGCATATGATTAGATGATCGTGTGCACAATTGCAAACATTAATGTCTGCAAACACTATACGGCACTCACTTGAATGTAGGGGATGAGCGCTAGTCAGAGGCCTTAACAGCCCACCTTGGTTTGGTTCAGATCTGTGCACGTGGGAATAAAGTAGGTATCATTTGGGGGTGATAGCTCACAAGGTTTTGGTGACACCATGGGGTTTTGGGTTGATCAACATGCAGTTGAAAGCACGGATGCTCACGACGCACGTGTACAACGGCCCCTTAGATGTTGATGACTTGGCAAGGCAAAGAGCATTGCAGCTACATCGCGACTGGCTATCCTTGCCCGGTGAGCTTCTTATTCTCTTTATCTTCATGTGGACCCTGTGTGTGTGTGTGTGTGTGTGTGTGTGTGTGTGTGTGTGTGTGTGTGTGTGTGTGTGTGTGTGTGTGTGTGTGTGTGTGTGTGTGTGTGTGCGTGCGTGCGTGCGCGTGCGTGCGTGCGTGCGTGCGTGCGTGTGTGTGTGTGTGTGTGTGTGTGTGTGTGTGTGTGTGTGTGTATGTGTGTGTGTGTGTGTGTGTGTGTGTGTGTGTGTGTGTGTGTGTGTGTGCGGGCGGGCGGGCGGGCGGGCGGGCGTGCGTGCGGGCGGGCGCGCACGCGCGTGCGTGCGTGCGTGCGTGCGTGCGTGTGTGCGTGCGTGCGTGTGTGTGTGTGTGTGTGTGTGTGTGTGTGTGTGTGTGTGTGTGTGTGTGTGTGTGTGAAACGGCCCCTTAGATGTTGATGACTTGGCAAGGCAAAGAGTTGTGCAGCTGCATCGTGACTGGCTATCCTTGCCGGTGTTTTTTCTCTTTATCTTTGCGCGTGTGTGTGTGTGTGTATGTGTGTGTGTGTGTGTGTGTGTGTGTGTGTGTGTGTGTGTGTGTGTGTGTGTGTGTGTGTGTGTGTGTGTGTGTGTGTGTGTGTGTGTGTGTGTGTGCACGTGTGTATGCCAACGTATCTGGTCAAGTGTGGGCTCAAATGCGTTCATATGGTCGGGCGCGTGACCATACCATGATAGTAGAAAAACCTAATGGAGACATGCATGTATCTGTCAGGCTATGCCCTAGTAGTGCAATTATGTGCACGCGCGCATCCAGGAAATGACAGGAGGTTCGAAGCCTGGGAGGATTGGCAGGAAGACAACGGATTCCATGGAGGTCCTGAGCATGATGGAAACAGAATTTGAACGAGTAGTTGAAACATGGTGTATCTTTGCAGTGGAAGTGCGTTGAAAAGGATGATGAGAGGGCTGACATGCGAAACACCGGTGCCTGATCGAACTTACACATGCATGGCTTCCTCGTGAACTCACGCCTTTAAAGAGGATATCCTCATCATCGATGGGAGTTCACTTACAATATCGTTTTGAAATCAATAAAAGAAGACTCGCATATTGTCACGAATCTTCACGCAGTCATTGAATACGCGATATGAGTGTCTTGTTTCTTCTTGGCAAGAAGCAAGGGTATGTCCGTGGCGGGAAACTGATGGGGCATGGGAGAGAAACGCAGAGGAACAAAAAGACGGTGCGGAGCCAGGATTTGTCCTAGGGCATATGATTGAAGCCCTACCGTACCCCTTCATGAGAGTGGTGCACTCGCATTTCCACGGCCGAGAGGGTTCTGAACACGGAGACCTGGGGCCCGGACGAGGCACGGGAATTATACTAGTCATGCACCCCTTCTATGACACCGACTATTACCGGGTCCGGTCTCCTTTCTCCATCCCACCTCATTCCGAGCCAACAAAGTTCGTCAGACCCAATTATCCCATGTCGACAATCTAACAACGGACCTTTCCCACGACATAGAGATAGCACTGGTGTTAATGGTGGAAGTGGTGGTGACGATGCGGATGGTAGTGGTAGTAGTAGCAGCAGGAGTAAAAATAGTAGCAGTAGTTAGAGCAGCATCAACATCAGCAGGTACATTACGATGTCATACAATCATGCTTTTGCTACTGCTGTCGCTGCTGCTGTTGCTTTCCAATTGGCTACTGCTGCTATCACTACTACCACTGCTACCACCACCACCACGACCACTACTACTACTACTACTACTACTACTACTACTACTACTACTACTACTACTACTACTACTACTGCTACTACTACTGCTACTACTACTGCCACTATTAAAACTGCTGATACTGCTACTAATGCTACTACTACTATAGCCACTACCACTACTGGTAGTGCTACCACTACTAGCTAGTACTGCCACTACTACTACTACTACTACTACTACTACTACTACTACTACTACTACTACTACTACTACTACTACTACTACTACTACTGCTACTACTGCTACTACTACTATAGCCACTATCACTACTGGTAGTGCTACCACTACTAGCTAGTACTGCCACTACTCCTACTCCAACTACTACTACTACTACTACTACTACTACTACTACTACTACTACTACTACTACTACTACTACTACTCCTCCTACTACTACTACTCCTACTACTCCTACTACTCCTACTACTCCTACTCCTCCTACTACTCCTACTACTCCTACTACTACTACTACTACTACTACTACTACTACTACTACTATTACTACTACTACTACTACTACTACTACTGCTGCTGCTACTACCGCTGCTACTACTGCTGCTACTACTGCTACTATAGCTGGCACTACTACTGCTAATACAACTACTACTACTATAGTAGTGATTACTATAGTTGTAGCTACTATTACTACTCGCTATAGCTGGCAGCACTACTACTACTACTACTACTACTGCTGCTACTACTACTACTCCTACTACTACTCCTACTACTACTCTAACTACTACTACTACTACTACTACTACTACTACTACTACTACTACTACTACTACTACTACTACTACTACTACTACTACTACTACTACTAATGCTGCTGCTGCTGCTTTTGCTACTACTAATGCTGCTGCTACTACTATTACAACCGTACTACTACAGCAGCTATTGCTAGCTAGTATAGCATCAATGGCACTAGCCATTATTGTGCTTTACAGATTTTAAATCCCAGATGTTGCGTCCGCCGAGACCATTCTTCCTTCAAAGGAAGGAGCGGGCGTGCAGGCAGAGACGGGGAGAGCCCTTTTTTGGAGGCTAAAGGGAAAGGGGCACATCATGCTGGGCATCAGCAGCTACCAAGAGTACCCGGGAAAAATAATGAACCCCTACGATGACCGAAACACCACGGAACTGGACGCCGACGTGCATCGCGCCATGGATGGCTGGCTTCACTGCTTCAGGTGCAGCCCAAGTGATTCCTTCACGTACTCGGCTAAGTAGTTTTTTTGGTAATTTTCAAAATATGAGTTGCTGAGCGGTAATGATCAATGTAATTAGCTAGTACTATCTCACAGGCCGATGAGATTACTATCTGAATAGCTGTACAGGTTGGTACGCTGAACCATAAACCTTAAACCGAAGTCTCATAGGTGCACCCCAGGCCCTCACTCAGCTATGCAGCTAGAAAAATATTTTTTAGTTATACCTTCATTGCTACTGGAGTGAACCCAAGGGAGGGTTGGTGGCTCGGTTTTGCGTGTTGG
>KV908454.1:32500-67749 GCA_002005505.1 Botryococcus braunii
AGGGCCCTCCCCACCAAGAGGGCACCCGGGTTGCCAGTGGCAACTTGCCACTCCGCGCAGCCTACCAGGCCTGCACTTCCACAAGGGGAGACTCTATCCAACGGTCGAACCGTTGATCAAGGCAATTCCATGCCCCCAACACACATGACTCTGATTAACCATCTCACCATGTGCCTGAGCGTGAGCTACTTTTCATCGCACGCTAATGCTACCCAAGTACCGTTAATCTTCAACATTCACACCGTGGATCTTTTTCAGATCTGGATTTTCAGGAGTTAGATCACATAAGACGTAACCGGTAATGCTGCAAGATCAGATTCTTGGCAAACAAACAACATGTGGTGTGCACACACGTGTAATGCATTGGTTTCCCACACGCATGTAAGTTATTCCCAGGGCGTCCCCCGGCGATCGCAAACACCATGCACCACTAGAGTGAGGCAATAGTGAACTCACATGCCCAACAAGTATCCTCTCAGTTTCACCGGAGCTGATCACTGACACGGGCACTGATTATGTGAGTAAAGTGGATTTTGAGTTAAGATGGTCCTCTTGACAGCGAGTTCAGTTGCCAGTGGTACTCCCCGGTGTTCAATCGCCAAATCGGAGGTTGAAGCTATCTTCGCCATCGCCGTCATCGCACATTTAGTGTCTTGAGAACTCCAGGAGAAGGCTGACATCTTCGGTAGCACAGATCGACTAAGCCCACTATGCTTTACGCCAGTTATGAAAATTCCCTTGGCTCAATTTCATGATGCAGAAACGGACCTGCCATTCAGATCTTGACACATGGGGGTGCCGCATGGTAAACTTATACATGTGACCACAGGTAATTACCTGTGGTCACATGGTGTGGTCACACAGTGGGCGGCGCATTCGCCCCCCCCCCTCTCTCTCTCTCTATCTCTCTCTCTCTCTCTCTCTCTCTCTCTCTCTCTCTCTCTCTCTCTCTCTCTCTCTCTCTCTCTCTCTCTCTCTCTCTCTCTCTCTCTCTCTCTCTCTCTCTCTCTCTCTCTCTCTCTCTCTCTCTCTCCCTCTCCCTCTCCCTCTCCCTCTCCCCCCCCCCTCTCCCTCTCCCTCTCCCTCTCCTCTCTCTCTCTCTCTCTCTCTCTCTCTCTCTCTCTCTCTCTCTCTCTCTCTCTCTCTCTCTCTCTCTCTCTCTCTCTCTCTCTCTCTCTCTCTCTCTCTCTCTCTCTCTCTCCCTCTCCCTCTCCCTCTCCCCCTCCCTCTCTCTCTCTCTCTCTCTCTCTCTCTCTCTCTCTCTCTCTCTCTCTCTCTCTCTCTCTCTCTCTCTCTCTCTCTCTCTCTCTCTCTCTAAGTGCGTGTGTTTTTGTGTGTGTGTGTGTGTGTGTGTGTGTGTGTGTGTGTGGGGGGGGGGGTGGGTGTGTGTGTGTGCACGCGCGCGCAAGCGCGCCCGTGTGCCTGCGCGTGGTCCACAACAGCGTTGTGCGACACGAGCACCGTACCTTACGCCTATCACTTCAAAGTTCACCTTCACGCATTCCAATGCACTGCTCTCCAAGCCCTTCCCCTGAATCAGCCCTTCTCCCTCCGTGGTCCAACCCCTCCTTTTCTGCTCCCTCCCCTCTTCTTCTCCGTGCCTGCATCTGCCTACTCCCTCCCCTCGCCTCCCTCCAACCTCCCTCCCCTTCCCCCCTCCCTCTACCCCCTTCTCTCTTCATGCACGAGATAAAAATGGCCAGCAGTATACAGGGTCCTTTAATTTTGGACCTTCTAAGGCATCGTGTTAACCGTCACGACCTGCGCTTCGTGCTCATGCTCAGCGTACGCTTTTCCAAACCTATAGACCAAAGTGTAATATCATCCACGATAAGTTGTGCAGCGGCCGAAGTTCTGTTAGGGGCCAAGCACCATACCATATGTCGTGTCATCAGGGGAAGGGGGAAGGACAGGGAGATGGGAGTGCCAGCACGTGCCGGGCGGTTCATTGTACTTGTGGTAGGAATGCATTGTATGTGCTCCCCCTGATGACACAACAGGATCGTGGCTTATCATCCCACACGGTTGTTGTAAGTTTAAACAGAAAGGACTTCCTTTCTTCATAGTGTAGCACCTCTAGTTCCCCCTCCCAGGGGAGCCCGCGCGTGCGTGGGCGCGAGCGCGCGCGTGCTTGTGTGTGTGTGTGTGTGTGTGTGTGTGTGTGTGTGTGTGTGTGTGTGTGTGTGTGTGTGTGTGTGTGTGTGTGTGTGTGGATGTGTGTGTGCGCACGCGCGCACGTGGGTATGTGCAAGGGCGTGTGGGCTGGGTCGGAAGGGAGGGATGGGGCATTTGGCGAGTAGATGGATGAAAATTGCATGTAATGAGTAAATAGAAATTTCATATAAATATTCATGTAATGAGCAAATAGAACTTGCATGTAATGAGTAAATAGAAGTTTAAACTGCTGTGCAACTAAGATAGCTGACCTTCTTACTTTCTAACGTGGCGGCAATGATTGGCATAATGACAGTTTCGAGTTTAAACCTAGCTCCCCTAGTCTGCCGTTACAGGTCAGAGCATCACTATGTCGTGAGGCATCGCAATCAGACGTATCTCCCTATGGCTGCGGCTGTGAACCAGAGAACGCGACTAAGGGAAGGCCACACTCAGACCTGGCTGACACAAAATATATGTTGGAAATCTTGACTGGTTGCTCTTCTGCGGTTTATGCCCCTACATCGCACGGCATGACAGCCACGTGGTTATTGCACCATTTCGATACACACATTCGGCAGAAAGACTGCGGGATCGATCCCGCACTAGTGATCCGCGGGATATCCCGGGTGGATATCCACCCGGGTGGATATCCACCCCAGAGACTCTGCAAACACCTTGCATGTACCGGTATATATCATAGCTGTGAAAACCCTGCAGGCATATAGGCCGGGTGCCTGGTTAGGGCCATATGCCTTCAAGGTGTTTGCAGATATGTTGCGATTAGGATAGGCTTCACTCTTTCTTCTAGATATGGTATCCCTGGACAGATCTCTCTGCAGGGGATGCCCCGTGTTTAATAGCAGTGTTCCAAAAGCGCAAAAGATGCAACAAGTAAATATAATATTGTACTAAAAAAACCGCAACCAGGCATAACAAAGTCTAAAACAGCATCCGGATCTGGTGAGATGGACAAATACATTCGTTAAGTTGTGTATGCAGGAGTTTCCACTTCAACAGTAGTGCATGCGAACCCTCGCAAGTTGACACACAAACACACGGTAGTCTAGTCAAGTCAACTGTCGGGCCCAGAGACTTCCACGTGCGAAGATTGCACAACTAGACACTTGCACGTGCGGAGGTCTCGAACGCGAGATCTCCAAAACGTCCTACGCTTGCATTAGCAACAAATTGCAAGTCATAAGTCTCTAGTAGTGCACTTAAAGAGTTGTGCATGCCACCTGGCAGCTATCAACTGCCAATGCACCTCACGCTCTGTACAGAATATCGAAAGCCGCAACACGCACTGGGGGAAGGCTCATCTGTCGGCTGCCAATGCAACTCACGTTATGTAGTAGTATCACAAACTGTAATACGCATGCGCACCGGTGTATCTGTAGCTACCAATGCGACTCAAAGATTGTATTGCAATCGGAAGAATTACAATTGGATAGCAGAAACTGTTGGGGGAAGGCCCATCTGATGGCGGGGCCCGTTCAGGGCCTGCTGGAACTCTGGGCACGCCATGCCAGAGGCCCAAGGCTCAGATGACCTCAGCACGTTCAGTTGCGTGAGGGTTGTCAGTGGCTGCACTTGTGCCAGCGTGAAGCTGCTCATGTCCTCCTCCAACAGTTTGTAGTCCTGGCAGATCTCGAGTTTTGTGAGTTCTGTCAGTGCGGCTACGTACCGAGCATCGTCGTCCCGGCGCCGCACGTCCAGCACGCTCCACAAACGAAGGCAGCGCAGCCGCGGGAGCCCTGTCAGAAAGTGGCCCGGCGTATACAATGTTGGCGCCTCTGCGTCCAACTCATATACTTGTATTAAAAGGCGTGTAAGGCAATTCATCTGGGGCAGGTGACTGAAGAGGAGGTAGCAGGTCCTGGGGTCGCATCCCATTTTTGCCCCGGCCCCGCCGGGCTTATGCTTCACTCGATTTCGCACGAGAGCGCAGGATTTCAGCAGTACAAATCGGGAAATGGAGCGCTGAGAGCTCGAGAATTGAGGAGCGCCCAGAGCTCAGCGGTACATTCGTACACGAAAGGGGTACTGCAGCTTGCAACGGATGCTTCCGAAGGACTCACTTCGCGGTGCAACCTCCAAACAACAGCAACGACAACAAGCTTGGCCCATTCTAAACCTCACGGGAGGCCTTCATAACCTTTCTCTCTCTGTTTCATATCGCTTATTGTGTATTGCAACTATTGTTACTTCCGAGAAATGTATGTCAATGGAACTCGATAGGCTTTAGTCGTGGGACCCTTGGCCCATTCTAAATCCCCACGGGATTCCTTCAAAACTTTCTGTCTTTGTTTCATATTGCTCATGTGTCTTGCAACTATTGTTATCTCCAAGATATGTATGTCAAACTCGATATGCCGATGCTTTCGTCGTGGGACCCTTGACTTGACTTCAGTGGACTGAAATTTGGGAACCGCATGTATGTTAATTCAACGGTAATTGTCAGGTCTCCGATAAGCGGGCAATGGTGTTGTTAATATCGGTGTTCCTTCTACTCGCGATACCTATGGAACCCCAGAACAGTGAAGTGAATAGAACACCCAGCAGTTTGGCTGCTAGAAATCAGCAGAGGGTCAAGCAGCATACTCGAGATTCTGAGGCGCGCTGTCGAGAGGGTATGTATTTACTTCTTCTATGATCCATCGTACGTACATCGTTGCCCGTGCGGTAATGCCTTCGCACCACTCTTGATATGCAAAAGTTGAGACATATGAAGCAATTATTTCATCTTATGTTGGTGTTTGCAGCTGGCATTTCACCTGCCCCTCTTATGGTGGCGCAGCTTGCGAAACACTATTGATGTCATGAATGTTCCTCATTATCATGGAAGGAGTGGTATATCCGAGGTGGATGCACACCAATTAAGAGCGATTGCATCACAGTTAGGAACTCTGTTTGAAGGAGCAATGACATGGCGTCTCTCCAACATCCTCCCTTGTCCCTCCATGCCCTCGACCGTCTCCCCAGAAGGGTTGACGGCTCAGCTACTACACACCTTTCCCGGCGACGTCTCATGGATAGCAAGAGAGGGCATCCATTCCCCATCGTCAGAGTTCCCCATTCTTGTAAGGGTCCTCAAGCTTGCATTGCTGGAGGTGCAATGGGATCCCGGACAAGGTGTCCGGGCATAGCGTCTCTCGACATCCTCATAAGCTCATCCATGGCCTCAAAACCTTGTAGGGAATACCTCTGGAACTTCTGGCCCCTCATCAAATACGTGTGCTGGCACGCCGGTCCAGGCTATGTCTCATGGATAATAACATAGGGCATCCATTTCCTACAGTTGGAGTTCCCTGTGCTCGCAAGGCACCTCAAGTTCGCAACGTAATTCCAACTCCTATCACAACCACGTCGTCGGTGTCTTCCAGGCTCTTCTCCCACCATCACCATCCCACCCATGGATGGCCACCAGCCACCCACCCACCATCACCCTCGTGGGGCACCCACGAGCTACCATCACCATTAATGCCCAATTGCGACTCACGCCACCTTCACGTACCGCCAAAGGCCGGGGCTGAAGCTGGCTCTTTTCGCCAGCAATATTTATCAAGCTTTCGAGTCCCGTCAAAGCTGCGGAGAAGTTGGCGACTTGCCATCCCAGCGGTGGCGGGATGGAGGCCGTGCAGAACGGCGATCCATGATTAGAAAACTCCAGAGGGATGTAGAGCTTCCGCAATTTGGACAAGCCTACGGGGCAGTGTGACTCCCACACAATTCCAGGCCCGGCAAAGAAATCACTCTTGAAGCTCGTGATGGCGGGGAGAGATGCAACAAGGGCAACCGTGCGTTCAATATCTCCGTCCCAAGTATCTTCATCAAGTTCCAGCTCCTGCAGGTGCGGCATGCGCTCGACCAGCTGGTACACGTCACCCATGATAGGGGGTACGCCCCTTCGCGACACGTTTGCAACGTGCAGGGATTCCATGGTAGTAAGGCTGGAGAGCAGCGTGAGATGCAGCGTCTCTCGAGAGAGGACATCCAGAGAGAGGCGCGTGAGCTGCGTCAGGGCCGCCACAGCCTCAAAGTCCGCCTTGCCGTACAGGACCACGCTCCCCAGGGCCTCCAGACGGCTGAATTGGGCCGATTTGCCGAGAAGGCCCTCCCATACAGTGTGCTGGTGGTAGTTGCAGACCCCAAGGCTCAGATCCCGCAGGGCGGTGCAGGCCCCAAGGCATTGAGCCAGGGGGAATCCCAAAACCAGGAACTTCGCAGAATTCTCCGCTGATTTCGAGCGCTGTGAGCTGAGTCGCGGCAGCTAAGGTCATAGGCAGATGTCTGAGGTCCTCGGCACAGAGCTCCATCTCAAGCCAAGATAATCGGAGACTTCTCAACACAGAGAGCACCCCGGGAGCCTCAAAGAAGAACGGGACAGAGAACAAGTCGAGGCCGAGATCCAAACTGCAAACCGAGGTGAAGACTTGGAGGCGGCAGGCCAAGTCTGTCGACGGGCTTGGGTCCTGCACGTACAGGGACGGGTACCGCAGGGCAGTGATACAGGGGGTCGAAGCAGCGCGGAAGGCTTGACACACCAGCCGGGCTGCCATGAGCATTTTTGGGTCTAGGATGCCCAGAATTTTGGCCAGCAATTCCTCTGGCAGCTTGCCTATCCCCTTGGAGCCCTTGCATCCCCAAGCTGACCTCCCATCAGTCATCCTCACGATGTCGGTTTGTGCATTATCCATAAATGAGCTTATTATGAGCTGATTCACTTATTATGAGCCGATCGATGGTACTTTTGAGCTGATTTGTGATGATGCACTGAGAATCAGCTGGTATTTTGAAAGAAAGGGCTGATCATCAATGATATCAACCGATCTCTTAAACGGTTTGATACTGTAATGGGCGATTGTGTGAGCGGACCTTATCCTGGCGTGACAAAAATGGCAATGCCCAGTGGGCCTCACCATTCGAGTGCAGGAATCCTTGCCTCCCCCACCCATTTAACTCTGGGCTGAAAGTACGCGACCGAGGCGCGGGTAACCCACCAACATTGACATTTGCAAGCAGGGGTTCGGCGCAACGCAAATCCTGCAGTCGGGGAAGGACACCCAAGACCTCCCAAACAGAGATTAGAAAGGAGAAGACGCACCTGGCCTGCAGACCCAGCTTCTGGGACTTTGACTCTGGATCCAGCTTCTGGGAGTTTGAGTGGGTCATCACGGACAAGTTATGCGTCATAAGCTTCCCCACAGCTCGTCCTGCCACAACCATAAGGCCGTCAGAATGCGTGCGGGAACAGGGTCAAGCAGAGAAATGTGCAACAAGGGGCGTATTTTTGGTGGCAGAATACGCAATTGTTGCCAAAAGGGGGGGGGGAACAAAAAGGAGATGAAATGTGCTCTTGCCACCGCAACGGAAAGCCTTTCCACAGAACAGAGAGACAAATGAAATTCATCAATAAGCCCTTGAAAGGACTCGGCAATAGTATTAAGGAGCCACCGCTGTCATGCGTACCACCCCCCTCTCCCTGTATGTGTGTGTGTGTGTGTGGTTGTGTGTGTGTGTGTGTGTGTGTGTGTGTGTGTGTGTGTGTGTGTGTGTGTGTGTGTGTGTGTATGTGTGTGCGCGCGTGTGTGTCTGTGCTTGCGAGCGTGCGTGCGTGTGCGTGCGTGCATGCGTGCGTGCGTGCGTTTGTGTGCGTGCGCGTGTGTGTGCGTGCGTGCGTGTGCGAGTGTGTGTGTGCGTGTGTGTGTGTGTGTGTGTGTGAGTGTGTGTGAGTGTGTGTGTGTGTGTGTGTGTGTGTGTGTGTGTGTGTGTGTGTGTGTGTGTGTGTGTGTGCGCGCGCGCGCGCGCGCGCGCCAACCAATCCTGACCTAGTGGCCCAGCACTTTATCAACATACGGCATATAACCAAGCAAAAATTGGGATGTCTTCGCGGTTAAGGAAGAGATACGGGACACGATCTTAATTAAAGTGCACTGTTTATGAGGTGCACTGTTTATAAGAATAATAAAGTTCATTTATCTGGTGCACTGTTTATAAGCATAATTATGCTGATCTCACACGTCATACAACATATCCTAAAGCATGTTGTAAGGGCGTAGGCCTTCTCCACGCACTCCACGACTATGTCAATTTACAAACCCAGAAGCAACATCCCTTACAAGCATAATGACACCCTGAAAAATTCGTTGTTGATATTGAGTTAAGATCGTTCCTCAGTCATATTACTTTTTCTGCAGAAAGTGCGAGCAAATCCTCCAAGATTGATAGGCTTGAAGTCCGCAACAGGGGTTTAAATCCCGGACTGTCCAAAGAGCAAGCAACGGGCTGTTGTATTTATGTCGGTTGGGAGTTCCCGCTTCACCTTTGCTACTTGTACGAGTTAAGTTTGGAGGAGACCACAACGAGATTCCTAAGAAGATTGTAAGTATAACAAGAAGAACATCCACAGTATAAAGTCACCGATAATTATTGTTTTAACACGCAGATGATACCTTCGCCGTATTCCGTATTGGCAGGAAGCAAAACCTGATCTAATTTTGAACTGCTGGGTTCCAGCATCAGCAAGAAGAGAATTTCTGACATACCTTTCTGAAATGTTCCTTGGGTTTCAGACTTTTTGAAGTGAGATATTCGTATGACCACTTGGATACGTGGCAAACGCCCAACATTAGGGAGTTAACATCCTTGCTGTTTGCACGGTCACAAACGTTTCGCAAGAACAGTATTTGAGAAGAGAGATTCCTTAATACACTATCTTGGGGCTACTCTTTCAACGGGCCTATACAACCGCAGGATCGCCATTGCTACCGTTGTCCTACTAATCGTCAGGCTCGCCACGTGTTCGATGTCGGTCCACTCGAGTCAAGTGATCATGATTCTGACCGTTGCGGCGCGTCGCGGCCGGCGAGTGGCTTTTGCAGCCGAATGACCTGCTGCCAGTCTGCAGTGCCAGATAGCTGAGTCGGCTCGAGTATCCTTACCACCGCTCGAATATCGTAAATGTACCATGGCCACGCTTCCCCACGGTACTGACCAAAACCGAAAGCACCCAAACCCTGGAGTCCAGGGGTTTGGTGCTTTCGGGTTTGGTCAGTACAGTGGGCAGTGCTGTTATCAGTGGCGATACCTTGCCAGTTTGGCGATGACAAATGAAATTAATCGAAGACTGGCGATACAACACAAAACAGCCGGGGTACCCGGTCTTCACTCGCCAAATCGGTGGTTGAAGCTATCGTTGCCATCGCCGTCATCGCACACAAAATATTTAGTATCTAGAGAACTCCAGGAGAAGGCTTAACATCTCTGGTAGCAGAGATCGACGGGGCCCCGCCCACTATGCTTTATGACAGTTGTAGATATCCCCTTCGCTTAAGTTCATGATGCAGAAACGGACCTGCCATTTAGATCTTGACTCATGGGGGTGCCGCATGGTGCACTTACCTCTGGTCACAGCGTGTGGTCACAGTGTGGGCGGCGCACTCTCTCTCTCTCTCTCTCCCCCCTCCCCCTCCCCCTCCCCCTCTCCCGCTCTTCCTCCCCCTCCCTCTCCCCCTCCCCTCCCCTCCCCCTCCCCATCCCCCATCTGTCTCACCCCCTCCCCCTCCCCCCTCTCTCTCACCCCCCCTCTCTGACCCTCTCTCTCTCACCCCCCGCTCTCCCCCCCCCTCTCTCCCCCCTTTCTCCCTCAACCTCCCCCCCGCTCTCTCTCTCTCTCTCTCTCTCTCTCTCTCTCTCTCTCTCTCTGTATATATATATATATATATATATATATATATATCTCTCTCTCTCTCTCTCTCTCTCTCTCTCTCTCTCTCTCGCTCGCTCGCTCGCTCGCTCGCTCGCGCGCTCGCGCTCGCGCTCTCTCTCTCTCTCTCTCTCTCTCTCTCTCTCTCTCTCTCTCTCTCTCTCTCTCTCTCTCTCTCTCTCTCTCTCTCTCTCTCTCTCTCTCTCTCTCTCTCTCTCTCTCTCTCTCTCTCTCTCCTCGTGTCCCTACTGGTCTGGGACTGGTTGATGGTAGGTGATGGATTGTCGTGTCCTTATAAATGTCCACATAATATAGTTGTCACGGCCCTAAGGCCTGATATTTGTATGTACTCTGCCTCAGCTAGGAAATGTATTTTGATTTAGTTGACGGTTTCCTTTTTAGGATAGGGTATTTATAGCTGCTGCAGGCAAGGCCAATCAGTACAGATTACCTCTGCTGGTTATGAGTGTGAGCTCTACACAGTTGAGATAGGTTGTCGTGGCAAGTATGCGGCCTCGCTGCACCATTGTCTCACTCAACTCGGACTTCCGCGTCGACACTCACGGCGTGTCTGTAGTTGTGATACAAAGACGGCGCTGAGCTGCAGCTTCTATATTTTTCTAAAACGTAATAACTCACTCTGGGAGGTATAGAGAAGTTCTGTTCCTTTTGTTTATCAATTTCTGTGGCCCCATGAATATTTTAATACTCCTGACAGTTACCAGCAGTGTTGTGACTTGTTAAACGTTTTCAACCTTTGGCCATTTTGGGAAGGTAAGCGTGCCCTCTTTCTCCTAAAAACCTAGGTTTAGCTTCCTGGGTGATACCTGCATACACTTCAGGCCTATCCAATGAGCACTGTGCAACGGTGTCCCTTGTATGCATAGTTACACTTAGGCCAACTAGGTTGGCAAGTGAGACAGAATGGTAAGTGAGGAAGGTGATTCTGTCTTACCAAGCTTGCCCACGGCCCGTCCTACCACAATCAGAGGGCCGTCAGAGAATATGCAGCTGCAGGAAGACGGTCACGCGGAGAATGGTGGAACAAAGGGCATTTGGAACGTTGATAGGTTGCCGGTTTTGCAATTGTATCCAAAAAGGGGGGAAATCGAAAAATGACACGAAATATCTCTTGCCACCGCAAAGGAAGGCTTTCGACAGGACATGTCTGTACAGTGAGACAGATGAAACTCGATGCAAAGCCCTTGTCAGGACTCGCTAATACCATAAAGACAAAATGCAGTCATGCATACCACCCCCCTCTCCCCACTTCTGTGTTTGTATGTGTGTGTGTGTGTGTGTGTGTGTGTGTGTGTGTGTGTGTGTGTGTGTGTGTGTGTGTGTGTGTGTGTGTGTGTGTGAGTTTGTGTGAGTGGGTGGTGTGTGCACGTGGGTGGTGTGTGGGTGGTGTGTGGGGTGGTGTGTGGGGTGGGTGGTGTGGGTGTGTGGGTGGGGTGGGTGTGTATGGGGTGTGTGTGTGTGTGTGTGTGTGTGTGTGTGTGTGTGTGTGTGTGTGTGTGTGTGTGTGTGTGTGTGTGTGTGTGTGTGTGTGTGTGTGTGCGCGCCAACCAATCCTGACCCAGTGGCCCAGCACTTACAGACAATATAAGGCATATAACCAAGCATATTGTGGGATGCCTCCGCTGTTAAGGAAGAGATACGGGACACGATCTTATTTAAGGTGCACTCTTTATAAGGTGCACAGGTTATAAGCATAATCAAGTGCACTTATCTGGTGCACTGTTTATAAGCATAAATATGCTTATCTCATGCGTCATAGAACATATCGGAAGGATACTGTAAGTGCGAAGGCCTTCTCCACGCACTGCACTACTACGTCAATTTGGGGTTACTCATAAGGTGAAGCGTATGGATACACACGCCGCACTCTCATACGCACACTTTCACTCTCGCTTTCACATACGTGCACGTGTGTACAGCTTTCTCAATTGGAGCTGACTGGCACGTCGAGCAGTACTGCCGCTAGTAACATAAAAAAATACCCGCAGGTCTTCGGATTCTCAGCTGACCTCCGTCACAACAAACAGGGCCCAGAAGGGCGCTTAAGGAACTTGACAGCGCAACGATTAGACAAACAAGTTGGAGATTAAGTTTGATCCGACATTTGGCGCATCTCCCAAGCGTTTTCCGCCAGCGAGAAGTGCATTGAGTTAAGAAACGAGGGCATAAAAGCTATAGCTGCCTTCCTTATAACATCAAAGTGCATGGACATGGCTGTCCGTGGGGTATTACATGATAACCGTGGGGTATTACACGATACCCACACCACGTGCCACATCATGTGGAGCCTGCCAAACAACCATGTCACGTGGAGCCGGGTAGATAACCACACCACGTTGGGCATCATAGTACTCGCGTAGTTATCTATGTATCATCATAGTAGTCAGGGAGACATCGATGCAAAATAAGGACTGCAGCTCGCGTAGATATCTATGTATCATCACAGGAGTCAGGTAGACATCGATGCAAAGTAAGGACTGGAGCCCTTGCGAACAAACATGGAGATTGAAGTGGCCTGTACATGACCATGTAGGAACCAGCTACACGATGTTGGGAACTACTGTGGACCATGCTAATAAACATGATAAATAGCAGAAAGTGACAAGCTTCTAAAGATAGTTAGCAACGCATTCTAGGGAGATTTGAAAGCCTATCGGCTTGCCACTGTGTGACCCATAAGGGGTCCTGCATTCAAAGCAAAAGGGGTCCTGCATTCAAAGCCACATAAGGGGTCCTGCATTCAAAGCAAAAGGGAACCTACAGTAGAGCTGTAGATGAGTCTTCCAGGAAAGCAGAAATCACAGGACAAAGCTAGAATATGCTCCAGACAAAGTCTTTGGAAGTACCTTCCAGAGTCTGGTGCACCTGCAAGTATCGTGCATGAATGCCGAAGTACCGCAGGACGTGCTTTCGAGGGAGCGGGGACAGGATGTGTACATGCAAAGTGCTGCCTCCTGCCCACAAAGGAATCTGAGAATGCAGTATGGCAAAAGCCTAGCGATGAGGAGAACACAAAATTTTAATCCAACTGACACAAAAATTGGAACCCAGTTCAACATCCGCATGGAATTCAAACTGTCCAAAGGAGGGGAAATGATGGATCCAATGGAGGAGAAACAGTCCAATATCAATGTTTAAACTCAGAACCACTTCTTCATACGTTTGAGAGGATTCTTGAACAGAAGCTGAATGAAACATAGGGATGTAACAGCAAGGATCAGGGAGCACATCTTGCAAGTATTCACGAGTCCTGTCTACTGATATTGCTCTAAGTGTTTTTCTAGAGGTACCTGTGGATCGAAACATCCATGAAATTATTTTTCTCGTGAAATACCCAACGCAAATGTGCCGGGTATCTGCCCGTGATCGGTCCGATTCCCCCACCAGCTAGCCGGAACCAACGCCGCAAGAGGTAACTGCCGAACAAAATGCAGCCAGTCACATGCCTACAGCCGATTCCTGCAAAATGCTTATTCTGAAGCCTTGCATTCGAATCAAGCAACGATGCAGTCGCTCGAAGATAAAGCCCCTGAGTTTGACCCTAGCCACACCGTGTCCAAGCTCGTATAGTAAGAAGCCATATTTTCTTAATTTTTAGCACATTTCCAGTTTCAAACGCGAAAGGCAGAACATGGTGAAAGCAAACTTGTACTGCAGGAGTCCGAATAAGTCTGCAAGTGCATCAAGACAAAAACCTTACGGGCCTTGCGCACGCTCACAACGAACTGTTGTGACACTTTATAACTCATTACCTTACGGGTGATCCAAGAATGTACAGAAGGTCTTGCCTCGACAGCTACGGGGAGGTCCTCAAGTCGCCGCTTGGTCGACTGACGTCCTTGACGTCTGGAGAACACGCAACCGGGTTATGAACTTCAAAGAGATGCATACGTCGTACTCAACCCATTATTTCGTATCGAGCTCCTCACAGTACGATAAGGCATCCCAAATGTCGGCCTGTAGAAACAAGCGTGGCACTCATGGCTTAACGAACATACTTCCTTCAGTAAAAAACCACCCAGAGTGACAGATAAAATTGTTTGGCTGGTTCTAAAACAATTTCTGCTGACTGGTTTTGAATGATCATCCCATAACGTGCGTGTCTCGATGGATCTCTCGCCTCATCTCTGGCTGCGGCAGTCCAATCAGAGCCGGACAAGTGAAGAGACAGCGGGAGTAGCGACACGACACTGTCTCGGTGCCCCCCACACTGCCACCTTGACCGTCTAGTACATTAGTGGGGAGTACATCGACAAGGTCGTCCCTGCCTTCGATGGTCGACAACCTCCCCCCCCCCCTTATTGTCTAAAAGAAACAACCTGACTTTATCTCCTACATGGCGTACACGAGTTCTTAGTGTTGAAGTCAGTAGTACTCCCGCTGTCTCTCACCGTTCACTTGTCCGGCTCTGATTGGACTGCCGCTGCCAGAGATGAGGCGAGAGATCTATCGAGACACGCACGTTATGGGATGATCATTCAAAACCAGTCAGCAGAAATTGTTTTAGAACCAGCCAAACAATTTTATCTGTCACTCTGGGTGGTTTTTTACTGAAGGAAGTATGTCGTTAAGCCCTGAGTGCCACGCTTGTTTCTAAAGGCCGACATTTGGGATGCCTTATCGTACTGTGGGGAGCTCGATACGAAATAATGGGTTGAATACGACGTATGCATCTCTTTGAAGTTCATAACCCGGTTGTGTGTTCTCCAGACGTCAAGGACGTCAGTCGACCAAGCGGCGACTTGAGGACCTCCCCGTAGCTGTCGAGGCAAGACCTTCTGGACATTCTTGGATCACCCGTAAAGTAATGAGTTATAAAGTGTCACAACAGTTCGTTGTGAGCGTGTGCAAGGCCCGTAAGGTTTTTGTCTTGATGCACTTGCAGACTTATTCGGACTCCTGCAGTACAAGTTTGCTTTCACCATGTTCTGCCTTTCGCGTTTGAATACTGGAAATGTGCTAAAAATTAAGAAAATATGGCTTCTTACTATACGAGCTTGGACACGGTGTGGCTAAGGTCAAACTCAGGGGCTTTATCTTCGAGCGACTGCATCGTTGCTTGATTCGAATGCAAGGCTTCAGAATAAGCATTTTGCAGGAATCGGCTGTAGGCGTGTGACTGGCTGCATTTTGTTCGGCAGTTACCTCTTGCGGCGTTGGTTCCGGCTAGCTGGTGCGAGAATCGGACCGATCATAGGCAGATACCCGGCACATTTGCGGTGGGTATTCACGAGAAAAATAATTTCATGGAGGTTTAGATCCACCGGTACCTCTAGAAAAACACTTATCTGGTTATCCCCCCTCCCCCCCCTTCTCCCACCCCCCTATCTCCCCCCATCCCCCCCCCTATCTGGTGTGTGTGTGTGTGTGTGTGTGTGTGTGTGTGTGTGTGTGTGTGTGTGTGTGTGTGTGTGTGTGTGTGTGTGTGTGTGTGTGTGTGTGTCCCCTGTCCCCTCCCCCCCCCACTCTGTCTCTTGTCAAGGGCTTTCTATGATCATTCATGTGCAATATCTCAGCGCTCTCAGAGCTTGGCCCTTTCGGCCCTTTCAGAGGTTTTGTTGAGCACACTTCCCTCCCCAAACCCTGCATTCCTTCACATAATCTTTCCATGCCTTCCCACGTGCTTTTTCATATCTCCTGTCACTTCTCTCTTCTCCTGTCACTTCTCTCTTCTCACTATGTGTGTGTGTGTGTGTGTGTGTGTGTGTGTGTGTGTGTGTGTGTGTGTGTGTGTGTGTGTGTGTGTGTGTGTGTGTGTTCGCGCGCCCGTGCGCATGAACGTACGTGAGGGTGAAGGAGAGGGGGAGTCCGTGAGTAAAAGAGGGAGAGGGGGCGAGAGTGGGCAGACAAGGTTTTATAGTGTGAGGGCACTGTGAATAGTTGATGGGGTAATGTAGCTCGTCCTGATAGAGCCATGAAGATTGCACTATGCAATGATTGCTTTTTAGAAGGCCTTTCCCTGTGTTGACCGCGCTGACTAGAATCAGGTCCTCTCCCGGAAGGCATACGTGTTTTAATCTTTCAGCCCTCTGCAGTTGAAGGCTGTAAAAGAATGCGATTTGCTGTTTCCCCTCATGTTGTCCGGCATTTGCTTTGCCAACCAGGGTGGTCTCTCTGCATGGGTCATTGTGTTGTTGTTCTGATGAAAGCAAGCTGCCTTCACCCCTTTCTCTTCATATAATTCTTATCAATGTTTTTTTTTTCTGTGCTGCAGGCAAAAATGACGAAAAAGAGGGAACCGCCAACCTCCAGGTTTACAGGGGTGCGAATTCGAGATAATGGGCGCATCATTGCGGAGATACGTCACAGGGGTACAAGAGAGTAAGTTCGAACCTAGTATTGATGTTGTTTAAATTTTTGTGTAGGTGTGTGTGGTTGTGTGTGTGTGTGTGTGTGTGTGTGTGTGTGTGTGTGTGTGTGTGTGTGTGTGTGTGTGTGTGTATTTGTGTGTGTGTGTGTGTGTGTGTTGGGGGCGGGGGCATAATGACATCCTTTCTTTGTTGTTTGCATATATGACAGGTAAAGTTACAAATTGCCTGCAAGAATTAATCTTCATTATTCTGCCTTCAATGCACCGAAGAAACCTCCCAAACAATTCACTGTTACCATCTCTTTCCCATTAGACGCCATTCTCAGGCTCAAACATTGAGAAGTCCGTGTCGGGTTCACCAGTTGACTGGCCAGCACTTTGGTCCACCACTCGGTCCAACCCCTTTTCATTCTTTCCAGCTGAGAAAATGGAAAAGGGCCTCAGAGGGGGAGGGGGAGGGGGAGGAAGGGGGAGGGGGGCAGAGGTAGAGGGAGGGAGGGAGAGGGAGGGAGAGGGAGGGAGGGAGGGAGAGAGGGAGAGAGGGGGAGCGGGGGGGGGGGGGGAGAGAGAGAGAGAGAGAGAGAGAGAGAGAGAGAGAGAGAGAGAGAGAGAGAGAGAGAGAGGAGAGAGAGAGAGAGAGAGAGAGAGAGAGAGAGAGAGAGAGAGAGAGAGAGAGAGAGAGAGAGAGACCCCACAGGGAATCGCCAGGGGGCTGTTTCAGGAGTTGGGACCCCCAGGTCGGGAGTCCTGATGCGGGACTGCTGAGTACAGTCTGCCGACGTGAAGGACGCCAGTGCACTGTCAACTAGCCCCCATAACCAGACAAATTTTAAGTTGCCAATCGGCAACTCCTAGTCAATACTAGTTGATTTCTGGTTGCCATGCACTGGCAACTCTAGGCCATGGGAGTTTAGTGATTTTTTCTTTTCCGAAAATTGGCACCACCTCAAGGGTTGAAAAACTGAAATATTGCCTGTTCTCTGTAATAACTTTTTCAAAACCGCCGGTTTGGCAAAAAGGCGCCACTTATCGTTGCACTGCCTCTCAGTGTGTGTGAGCCTGTGTGGGGTGCTAGGAGTCGAACGTTTAAAACGGAATTAGAAGCGGCTATATGGTATGATGAGAAGGCAAAACAATTAGGCCGTGATGATGCTAAACTCAATTTTCCAGAGCAGAACGATGCTGCTGAATCAAGGCAGCAACCTTACAAATCTGGACCTCGGCATCCATCAGGTGAGCAATCAAAACCCTCTGAAATGGGTCGATACCCTAATAACTTGTCCCACAACAACTGATGTTTGTCAGCAATTCCATATAAATCATATCCACAGTTTCCATGCGTCTCCTCCACGCAATTGCCTGATTCCCTCTTGGTTTTCCATATGGGAAGGTCTTGATTTTGTTTACAAGGAATACATGCTTCCTTGCTCTCAACCTGTGCCCATTCACAACAATTGTGAATTATTTGAACCTGCACCCTTCTTCTCCTGTTGCAACAGGACTAGAGGCCATAGATAGGCTTTCGTTATCTGGGCCTCAGACATGCCATTTTATTATATATGCTTTCTTTACCTGAGCCTGAGACATGCCAAGACCATCGGTGACAGGTGCAGGTGTGCGTCGTGGTGGTCAGATGTCTGCATTACTGATGTGGTTACTAATCCTTGATGTCAACCATGACCAAATTGACCTGTTATCGGGATCTTGAAATGCTCGGATCATGTTTTGATGGACTTCATGGCAGACTGATCCCTCTCCTCCTCCCCTGTCCTTACACATTCCTCCATTTTCCAATAATCTTTCTCCCTCCCTTCCTTCCCCCTCCTCCCCCTCCCTCTCTCCCTCCCTCCCTCCCCCACCCCCACCTATATTCTTGAGATAGATAGACTTGAAAAGAGGCGTTGGGTGCAGGGGCACGCAAACATACCAGAAGATCACCGCGAGCAGCTTTGTTAACCCCGGCACGAAGCACGGAGGGAGCTGCCCCCACCGGCCCGCGCCCACGGTGCGATCAAATCTGAGTGACTGGTTCCAGGCATTTTGTTCTGAGGCCTTGCTTGTCCTGATGCGTCCTGCTCATGCTCATGAGTCATTGCTCCCGCTGATGAGTCATTGCTCCTGCTGGTGCATCCTTGCATCTTGCTGATGAGTCATTGCTTCTACTGATGAGTCATTGCTCCTGCTAATGAGTCATTGCTCCTGCTGATGGATACTTGCTTCAAGAATTCTGCCGTCTATTTGTCAATGTGCTATGGGCCATGATTATGATGATGATGAGACTCATTGCAATGTCGTTAATTGTCACCTAACATGCGTCACCGTCCGTCCCTCCCTCCCCTCCTCTCTCACCCCCCCTTCCCTCCCTCCCTCGCTCCCTCCTGCCCTTCCCCTCCCGACCGTCCCTGCCTTCCCCCTTCCCTCTCCTAACTCCCTCCCTCCCTTCCCCGCAGTTTTCTCCCTCCATCCATCCCCCCTTTCTTTCTTCCGCCCCTCCCTCGCTCCCTCCCTCCGTCCCTCCCTCCGTCCCTCCCTCCCTCCCTCCCTCCCTCCCTCCCCCCCCCTCCCTCCCTCCCTCCCTCCCTCCCCCCCCCCCCCCCTCTCTCTCTCTCTCTCTCTCTCTCTCTCTCTCTCTCTCTCTCTCTCTCTCTCTCTCTCTCTCTCTCTCTCTCTCTCCCCCCCCCGCGTCCCTCCCCCCCTTTTTCCTCCCTTCCCCTTTTTCCCTCTCCCGTATTTCCCTGTCTTTTCATTGCCCTGGCCACTTCTGAATCCACTTCCGGAGACACATATTGCGGCTCCTGGCGCTAGCTCCTTCGTGCTGCATGCAGGCGGCAGGCCTTCCCCGAGGTGGGCCGCCACTGCCCTCCTCTATCCTCGACGGTGGACGGCATCAGTTGCAGCTCGCCCTCACCACCGTTACTAAGCATGTTTGCTCAGGCCGGCATCCAGCCGATAGTTCAGACTTCTGCTGCCACCGGGCCGTACAGTTGTCCGCGGATGAAGCCATTGACAACCGAATCGTTGCATTTGGCCGTCGAAGACCTGCTGTCCACGCTCTCGTTCCCGAAGCCCGCGGGAGCCTGTGCGGGCCACGCCGCCATGCCGGACTCCTGTGTCCTCCTGCAGGAGACGGCGTACGGGTTCCCCAACATGGCGGTCCCGCACCTGGATGATTATTTTCTGGACCTGCTGGATGTGTTTTCGGACCTGGAGGATGTGTGATTATTTTTCCGGACCACTTCCCCGGGGTGGGCCCAAGCGAGGGTGACCCGGGGGATTTGTTTCCGGACCTGGAGGATGTGTTTCGGGACTGGCGGATTTATCCAACAAATTTGTGTCTGGACTCGTGGCAGGATTAGCTGGAACTCGCTTCTTTTCGGTTAACCGCATGCCCGCGATCGCATTTTTCTTTTGTCATTTTACCGGTTTCTTCTTGGTTTGCATGGTTACTACATAGTCTTGGTTGTAATTGCATGGTTATTTCAGGGTTGGCCTGTCGACTGAGGTGTCGTCGACATGCGATTTTCCACATGCACACACCATTGTGTGTGTGGTTGACCCCACACACACACACACACACACACACACACACACACAACGGTGTGTGTGTGTGTGTGTGTGTGTGTGTGTGTGTGTGTGTGTGTGTGTGTGTGTGTGGGGTCAACCACACACACAATGGTGTGTGCATGTGGAAAATCGCATGTCGACGACACCTCAGTCGACAGGCCAACCCTGAAATAACCATGCAATTACAACCAACACTATGTAGTAACCATGCAAACCAAGAAGAAACCGGTAAAATGACAAAAGAAAAATGCGATCGCGGGCATGCGGTTAACCGAAAAGAAGCGAGTTCCAGCTAATCCTGCCACGAGTCCAGACACACACACTCACAACGGTGTGTGTGTGTGTGAGTGTGTGTGTGTGTGTGTGTGTGTGTGTGTGTGTGTGTGTTTGTTTTTGTTTTATTTTTTTTAAGATTTCGCATCCCTAGACGTAGATGTGGAATTCCGACGTTGTCCTTCTGGACTGCCCAGGCGGACGGCAGCGTGCAAAGGCGTCCCTACTTTGCAACGGGGTCTCATTACGCGGGTTTTAGTGCAGCCACGTGATTTGACCCCAGCCAGTTGCTGAACGTATGAACAGCTATAGCGAGGTAATGATCTGGGATCGAAATACTCGGAAGTAGCGAGGTCTTGCTATACATGTGCCATGTGGTACCTTTCAATGTACCCTTGCTCCGCATTTGTTTTCCACACTATGGATGTTTTGACTCTCAGCGCTTGCTAGGACTTCCTCCACCATCAACCCCCCTGCCAGGAGCAGAGAGAGGGAGTTGCGAGAGGGCAACTGGTGGCTGGGCATCGCTGAGCGTGGTTTGAGGCGAGGAAGTGCCTTACCCACACTGTCATATATATATTTGCCTAATGGCGCAGACTCGCAGCTTAGGTGGTATGGGACACTTCTAGGTGTAGAGTCATGCCGTTGCCGACGGTTCATGCTGCAACAGGACCTCTGGAATTAAGCTTGGTTCCTAACACAAGATCCGTACATGTAACAGGATTCTGCATGAGTACAGGAGTCCTCATGAGTTTTCTTTATGCAAAAAGAAGATAGACGTGTACATGGCGGTTAGGATAGGATTCACTCTTGATTATAGAATAAGACAGACGGGTACACGTGTACAGGCCAGAGGGCATGGTGAGATTGGCACAGGCCCGTAGGGTAGCGTGATGTTGTGTAAACTGATGAGGACGTATGGTTACGTGATGATAAATGTACATAGATACAAGGTCAAACGTTCAAGGACTCCCATCAGTTTACTAAACGGTTTTAGAAAATTGTGTGAATTGAACTTCTCCACGCGTGGAGTACAAGGCAGCAGATACGTCTGCTTGCGTGTCTAGGATGGAGTGTGTTGACCATCTAGGATGATCATATAGCTACCTTCACGCAGTACAGGTCTTGGACAAGTGACGCCTTGGTCACGGGTTAGAGACTCCATTGAGAGTGTACACGTATACTTGATAAGAACACCTGGTGTACAGGGCTGTGTCCGAAACGAAACGGTTTCGGTGAGAAAGGGTTTCGGCAGGCTTCGAAAAAAGTGTCCGAAACCTCTTCTTTGCGAAAGGGGGTATCGCCTGCGAAACTCGCGCTCACTCTGCGAAAGGGATATCGGCGGCGAAACTGGGTTTTCGCATCGCTTGTCAGTGTACTGCTCAAGTACTGCAGACATCGACAGTACCAGTTTGGGAGTCACGTGTATGTACTTTTCCTAATATAGTTGTACTGCTGACGGGGCTGGAGTCCGCAGGACGACCCGGAAACACCCAAGACGGCAGAGCAGGCCCAAAAACCGACTTTCATTATTTTTAGCGCCGAAGCCGGCATATTGTTTGTCTTCATGAATAGAGGACGTTTTACAGTTTCGCTTTACAAATGTGGTTCCACAAGATGACTATCGCAAATTTCGGAAGACCCAAATTCCATGGGATTTTCCTCATAACTAATTCGCAATACTTCCATTCTATGTAAACTATTGTCGAATGGAAGAGTAGAGCTGTTTAAAGGCATCTTCGAGACCCCTGTCGAAAAAGTCGACGCAACGGCGGAGTTCTGAGTTTCGCAAGGATCCTCCGGAGTTTCGCCCTAGTTTCGGGTTTCGCACAAGGCCAAAGGGGTTTCGGACACTGTCGTAGATCGTGAGTACACCCATCCACCTTTAAGGATGGAGGGCTACATTTATGATGTGCATTTGTGAAGTGACGTGACGGGTATGGACCAAATGTGGTCAAATGTCACTCACTAGACGGTACTTTAGGGTAATAATGCAATCGTGGCTACTCTTGAGAGTGCTTGAACCGTTTAAGGTTGGGCATGGACAACTTCGAGTTGATAGCTGAACTATGGACAATTTAAGTCCTTGACATGGGTTCCTTGGAGGTTGACATCGTGACTAATGTTGCTCAAATGGAGCACAGTTGCATAGGCTATTGCTGAAGTCAATGTTGGTTTTCTAGAGATCTCTTAATTAATTGGAACTTAGGTACCTTGAAGGATGTAGCATTTACGGATCGGTTTCCAGGGTACCTCGATCTAATGGTACCTTAGAATAAAAGCCTTGGGCTGAATCCGAGAATTAGATAGTGAACTCACATGCCCAACAAGTATCCTCTCAGTTTCACCGGAGCTGAAAATTCCGAATAATGGGTACGGTTACTGATCCGAGCAGTAGTTTCGGAGTAGTCATTACTTAGAAACATAAGTAGTTTCCTTATAGCTAGTCCATGCGGCTGCCTATATGAATTGGCCATCTAGGATAGAAGCCTTAGACATGTGATAAGTCTCCGGCTATGGTGTGCTGCACTTCTCGTGCTAGCAGGGATGGTCGTGATAGTGGCAGTTATGAGTAACATATGTATGGACTGCAGGTAAGAGACGTCTACTGAACTTAGTCGTTGAGATCAACGTTGTAAATAGACATGTGATGAGTCTCCGGCTATGGTGTGCTGCACTTCTCGTGCTAGCAGTGATGGTCGTGATAGTGGCAGTTATGAGTAATATATGTATGGACTGCAGGTTCTATCTCCCTTGCACATTTTTGTGCATTTGGACCCACTCTCCGCTGACTCCCGGTATCATGTTTTATGACAGACACAGCCCTGCTGGTGTAGCAATATAGTTACACGTTGGCATTAGGGCCAAGTCTCACTTTATGTGACCATGCAGTACAGTACAACGTGTCTAGAGATGTGTCCCATTACTGTCGGTTACGATCGGGAGGTATAGAAACGCCAGTTCGCGAACAGGCTTGGCAGTCGTATAGATGTGGAAGACATCTTGCTCGCGCTCCAAGCTTGTGAATGATTGCTCAGTATTGTGTGGATTCAGAGTAAATGACACTTTGCACACATAATACTGGTGAGTTTGCGATCTGTGGTATGGTAACGGTCGCAGCTGTGTGGCTGCGATCGCACTGTTTGGGATATGCTGGTAACAACCTTGATTTTGTAGTAATAAATGTGGTTAATGAACAGGAGTTGTGAAGCTTGTTTGTTGCTGTTGATAACAGTAAGAGCTACTGTGTACTAAGGGGTACACCAGTGACAGTAGCGATGAGTGCTGTCACGCATTACAAACAAGCTTCTACTGTTTAGAATATCTATTGAGGTTAAGATATCTGATGGACTCATATGTGTGCACAGAACGGTGAGGAGTGTCCGTGATCTTAAAACTCCTGAGACTGCTGTGGGCTGAGGGCGCCTAACAAGAGAGCAGTTGGTATGTGCATACATGATGATCATCAATGTGTTGTTTGAATATGTGTTATATTTTGTGACATATAGTGAGATTGCCTTCCTCTTGAACAGACATGAACTCTTAAAAGGAACTGATAAACATTGGCATGAACAACGGCATACATGAGACGATTATCACAGAGAAGTGTAATTGAGCACAAGGTCATGTTATGAATAGTGTCGTACGGTATTCGCACGTGGTTGCCAGATCAACGCGTGATCTTGCAACGCTGGTATTTGAAAGGCAAGCAGCGGAGTTGAATGTCACTTGCCTAGCACTATCAATGATTGATGCATGTGTGAAGACAGCAAGTGTTTTGCTTATGGCGTAAGGCCGTCACACGGACTGCCTAGCCAACTAAGACAACTGATCACTCGCTCTGCTCGTGCTTGCAGGTAAGGCCGATTGGCCTAGTTAGACATGGTAAGACATGCATGGACAAGTTACTTGCTTACCATAACTTAATTGTTGAACATCTGTATCTTCATCGGTTGCGGGTGTCATACCTATGAGTGAAGATCAGGGAGACAAGTATCATGCAAGATATTTGTTAGCGCATGCAAGGATTTATGTTATGGAGGCTCAATTGCGTTAGCATAAGAAGACTCTCAATGTAACGACTTGCCTAGCACTATCAATGATTGATGCATGTGTGAAGACAGCAAGTGTTTTGCTTATGGCGTAAGGCCGTCACACGGACTGCCTAGCCAACTAAGACAACTGATCACTCGCTCTGCTCGTGCTTGCAGGTCTTCAGCCCATAACCTAAATGTAAGAGGTTATGGGCCCACACTCATCCGCATGAGTGATGGTGATGCCGACGCCCGCGATCATCGACTATGAAGCAAGCACTGGCGCTATATCAGCTCCTTCCAACACGACTGGAGCAATGTTTATGCCAGCAGATGCACAGCTCAGCATGACAGCTCATATGCAGAGCTCAGATGAGCTCAGATGCACAGCTCATGCAGTTTCCACCACCCTTTATGCCAGATGCCAGTCCCCTACCGCTCTGGCATGGCTCCTAGACAGTGGCGCATCCATCCACTTGGTGAACAATCCCCAATACTTGCACAATTCAGTTGTGTACCAGTCCCCCAGACCTCTCCACCTGGCGACCAGTGATGCAGTGGGGGGGATTATTGCAAAGGGGTCAGTCTGCCTTCTTGATGCACGTGGGTCCCAGCTCTGGCTCCATGATGTACAGTGTGTACCAACTGCAACGACAAACCTCATTTCAGTGTCAGCAGCTATTAAAGATGGATGCCAGTTTCGCACTGACAGCAGAGGAGCACATGTGCAGATGATCGGTCCTGAAACTTGGGAGTGTGCAGTTGCCATGTCTAAGGGCCTTTACTACCTGCAGCGCGTTCAGTGCAGATCCCTGTCAGTGCCCAGAGCATCCTCCCTGCCAGACAGCGCAGAAGGACCGGTAAAGCTTCCTCACAATTGTCAGCAGAGAGACCTCTGGCACAGACGCTTGGGCCATCCAGGAGAGACAGCCATGTCCAGGATCACAAGAGAAGGATTGATCAAGGGTATCCCTGTGTCCCTTATACCCTGTGCAGACTGCTCCTCTGCTTGTGAGGCCTGCCTTCAGGGAAAGCTGCCTCGCCCACCATTTCCAATCAGCACAAGGCCTGCCAGTCGTGTCCTAGAACGCATACACCTGGACACTGTTGGAGAACTGCCTGTCAGAGCACTCACTGGAGAGAAGTACTGGGTCACAGTTCTGGATGAAGCGTCACACTGTGTTGCAGCTATCCCTGTGAAGTCCAAGGCAGAGATCCCCAGGAAGCTGAAGGACTTGCTCACATTCTGGCAGAAGCGACTGAACCTGCAGATCAAATCCATACGGTCTGACAGGGGCACAGAGTTCGTCAACCAGGAGTTCAGGTCATTTCGCATCGTCCAGGGTATTGAGGTGGAAACCTCTGCGCCTGGAACGCCCCAGCAGAACGGAGCAGCGGAGCGCATGAACCGCACACTCAAGGAGCGTGTCAGAACCCTACTAGCAGCAGCGCAAGCCAAACAGTCGCTATGGAAGGAGGCCCTCCAAGCAGCAGTCCTCCTGTGCAACATTGTGCCTGCCAGCAACAGGAGCGTCACCCCATATGAGGCCTTCTTTGGCATCAAGCCACCAGCAGCTGTCCTTCGGATCTGGGGATGCAAGGCATTCGTCCTACTTCAGAAGCCACACATGACCGCAACTGGACCAAGGTCACTGCCTGGGATGATGGTGGGATACGAGGTGGGATCCAAGGCCTATCGCATCCTCACCGCCCAAGGCATAAAGGTGTCCCGGGACGTGCGCTTCATCGAAGAGGAGCTTGGAGCGCCAGCAGTGGGCTACCTGGACCTTCGCACATGGGGGCGCCATCAAGCGCAGCCTCCACCAGGTCCTGCTGCACAAGGCAATCAGTCCCCTGCCTCCAGAACTGCCCCAGCAGTGGAGGCGCCTGCTGGACCAAGACCCATGGACCCTCTGCAAACACAAGTCCCAGCACGTCTTGGAGCAGGACCATCACCCGGACCTTCTGGCGCAACCAAGCGGACCCCTGGATCACCTGCAACTGGCAACAATGAACTGCAGCAACCACGAGAGCCCTGCAACACACATCAACACTCAACGGGAGGACCAGAGACAAGGTCTCCTTCCCCTGTTCAGCCTGCAGGCTCACCAGGGACTGACACTGAAGCCGCTGTACATCCTGAGGGGCGCAGCTGGTCCTTCCTTGACAGATTGAGAGACTGTGCACGTGGTGGGGAAGGACAATTGGGTCAAGATGAGCGTCTGCAGGCGACCCAGCAATTGCTCAGACCCCCTTCAGGGGCTCCTACAGCAGGGGAAGCCCAAAGGTCAGCTGTGCAAGCACAGCAAAGGCAAGAGAGAGCTGAGAGGCGAACTCTCGTGAGGGAGCTGAAATCCAGAGTACAGATGTCTCCCTCTGCATCTCCTTCTGAGAGAATTACTGAGTGCCTGAGTAGAGGGAGCGGGAGCCCTTCACAAGCCACAGGTCATGGCTCAGGAGGAGGGAAAGCTGTAGAGAGAGAGAGTCAGGAAGCAGGGGAAGTGAATTCCCAGCATGGGTGCCTTCAAAAAGGGGAAATGGGGCCTTCAGCCATCCCTGAAGATAAGGTACAACAGGATGTACAGCATAAGGTACAACAGGATGTACCTGCTGAGCATCCTGCCCCTCATTTACCCCATCCCGAGAGTGAGTCAGTGGAAGTCAGTGAGACAATCCCCTTGGCAATTGAGAGCACATGTGAGAGAATGGAGACAGCACCAGGTGCTGAAGCACACATGGGCCCAGAGAGAGAGATGCCAGCATCTCAATTGTCACAAGATCACAGTGCTCGACTGTCAACTGCCAGGTGTGAGTCTGGCAAGGAGTGCAAGAGACACGTGCCTACTACAGAACACTCTGTGAGGATGTGTGGGGAGGAGGCTGAGAGAGATGGATTCACCGAAGAAAGATTTTATGTCTTTCAATGTGAAGACAGGCCACCCAATGAAGGGGAACCTGGGGTGAAATTCAGCAAAATTTCAGTCCCCAGAAATTATCGTGAGGCTCGACAGTCAGACCAGTGGTCTTACTGGGAGCAAGCTATGAATGAGGAAAAGAACTCATTGGACGCTCACGACACCATGGAGTATGTAGAGCGCCCATGGGGCAAGAAGGTCATTCCAGTGCACTGGATCTATTCTGCCAAAGTTGATAATTTTGGCAATGTCCTTAGATTCAAAGCACGCCTGGTAGCCCAAGGATGTCGTCAAATTCCTGGAGTAGATGTTGATGAAGTATTTGCTCCCACTAGTAGCTTTGCTGCTAGACGTGTAATTCTGAGCGTGGCTGCCCAGAGGGATTATGAAATCCATCAAGTCGACATCAAGACGGCGTTCTTGAATGGAGACTTAGAAGAGGAGGTTTACGTAACACAGCCTCCTGGGTTTGAGAATGGTGATCCCCGCGTCGTTTGCAAGCTCAACAAAGCCCTTTATGGGTTGAAGCAATCCCCTCGTGCATGGCACAAGAAGCTGGATGCTGAGATGTGCGCACTGGGCTTTGTTGCTTGTAAAAGCGATGCTGGTGTATATGTGAGGAAGAGAGCAGGAGAGAAGCCCCTGTTTATTCTCGTGTATGTGGATGATCTACTCATCATATGTAAAGATCTCAGCCTAGTGGAGTGGTTCAAGGAGCTCCTAAAGAGCAAGTTCACCATCCATGATCTAGGTGAGGTCAAAGATTTTTTGGGTTGCCAAGTCCGTCGTAACCGACAGGATAGGCAAGTTTCTATCAGCTGCATCCCAAAGATTGAGGCTCTGCTAGATAAGTTCGGTGTGAGCGATGGCGGAAGAGTAGTGGACACTCCCATGCAAAAGGGATTCGTTCCTACTCGGATGCCCTTCGTAGAGGATGAGCGTGATGGTTCGGGTGCTGGGGTCCCCTTAGATCCAGGTCATAGATATTGTGAGCTTATTGGGTCACTGCTGTATATAGCCAATACAACACGACCAGATATTGCACAAGCTGTCGGCGTTCTCTCTCGCTATAGGTGTAATCCCACCACTGCCCATTGGAATGCAGCAATGCGTGTGTTGCACTACCTTAGGGATACGAAGGACAAAGTCCTTGTACTAGGTGGCAACTCCAGTGTAGCCTTGGAGGGTTATGTAGATGCCGATTTTGCAGGTGACCTAGATAGTAGATTTTCTACGTCTGGGTATGTATTTTATGTCTTTGGCGGTGCTGTGTCATGGACCAGCAAGAAGCAAAACTCTGTGGCTACCTCAACTGTTGAGGCAGAGTTCATGGCTTCTAGCCTTGCCATCAAGGAGGCCAACTGGCTGAGGTCCTTCTTGGAGGAGATTGGAGAGCCACCTTGGAATGTTAAGATTTTCATTGACAACCAAGGGTGCATCAACAATCTTAGGAACCCTGTGAACTCTAAGTTCACAAAGCATATCGCAGTGGCATTCCACTACGCACGTGAGGCCATTAAGTTGTGCCAAGTTGATATCCAATATGTGGAATGAGCTAAGAACCGTGCAGATGTGATGACCAAGCCATTGGTTGGTCCCGTGTTCAGGAAACATGTCGATGCTCTAGGTCTACTCACTCTGTATCAAGAGTGAAGACAAGGGGAAGTGTTACATTTTGTGACATATAGTGAGATTGCCTTCCTCTTGAACAGACATGAACTCTTAAAAGGAACTGATAAACATTGGCATGAACAACGGCATACATGAGACGATTATCACAGAGAAGTGTAATTGAGCACAAGGTCATGTTATGAATAGTGTCGTACGGTATTCGCACGTGGTTGCCAGATCAACGCGTGATCTTGCAACGCTGGTATTTGAAAGGCAAGCAGCGGAGTTGAATGTCACTTGCCTAGCACTATCAATGATTGATGCATGTGTGAAGACAGCAAGTGTTTTGCTTATGGCGTAAGGCCGTCACACGGACTGCCTAGCCAACTAAGACAACTGATCACTCGCTCTGCTCGTGCTTGCAGGTAAGGCCGATTGGCCTAGTTAGACATGTTAAGACATGCATGGACAAGTTACTTGCTTACCATAACTTAATTGTTGAACATCTGTATCTTCATCGGTTGCGGGTGTCATACCTATGAGTGAAGATCAGGGAGACAAGTATCATGCAAGATATTTGTTAGCGCATGCAAGGATTTATGTTATGGAGGCTCAATTGCGTTAGCATAAGAAGACTCTCAATGTAACGACTTGCCTAGCACTATCAATGATTGATGCATGTGTGAAGACAGCAAGTGTTTTGCTTATGGCGTAAGGCCGTCACACGGACTGCCTAGCCAACTAAGACAACTGATCACTCGCTCTGCTCGTGCTTGCAGGTCTTCAGCCCATAACCTAAATGTAAGAATATGGTTTAGATATATTTAATGCAGGTTGACGAACGCTCAGGAGACGTAAACGGACGGGATGGAGGCAGGTCTAGATGGCGGTACGTGTACTGATCTAGACAAGAACATTGACGTTAAGGGTGTTTGTTGACAGGTGAATATATCTACCCAATGTAACAGTCGTACAGATGTGGAAGACATCTTGCTCGCGCTCCAAGCTTGTGAATGATTGCTCAGTATTGTGTGGATTCAGAGTAAACGACACTTTGCACACATAAAACTGGAACTGTGAAGCTTGTTTGTTGCTGTTGATAACAGTAAGAGCTACTGTGTACTAAGGGGTACACCAGTGACAGTAGCGAACGGTGAGGAGTGTCCGTGATCCCAAAACTCCTGAGACTGCTGTGGGGTGAGGGCGCCCAACAAGAGAGCAGTTGGTCTAGATGGCGGTACGTGTACTGATCTAGACAAGAACATTGACGTTAAGGGTGTGCGTTGACAGTTACGGCCTTCTGTATGCAAACGGTCCTCCATCCAATACACATCACGTGATCAAGACTCAAAGGGCGGCAAAAGCTGCGGGAACGGCGCCAAGGAAGAAAGAGGACATAGCTACGTGGGGTGGGGGGGGGGGGGGATGAGAGGGACGGAGTGAGGGAGAGCCCGGGAACAAAGCCACAGGCAAACATTAAAGACAAGAGATAGCAAAGAACGATCAACCAGGAACAAAGACGACAGCAACAAATCCGTCAACTACAACAAAAGAATTCTAAGGTAACAAAACCAAAACAAGTGAAAGGGGACAAAAACGAGATATCTGTCATGACCAGGAACCCTATGTAAAAGTGTGATGGAGTGAGGACTGTACCTGTAGTCCAATGCAGCACTGCCCCAGGTCGGATTTGGTTTTCATTGCACTCCAGAGGGACACACCCCCCCCCGGCCACACACACACACACACACACACACACACACACACACACACACACACACACACACACACACACACACACACACACACACTCACACACACACACACACACACACACACACAAACACGCGCGCGCGCGCACAAACACACACACGCACACGCACGCGCGCACACACACATAGACACACACAGACACAAACACACGTGCGCACGCGCGCGCGCGCGCGCACACACACACACACACACACACACACACACACAACCACACACACACACACACACACACACACACAAATCCCCCCCCTCCCCGAGCTAAATCTTCACCACTAACCCTCTGTTCCACCCCTTCAAACCATTGGCGAAACCACAGTAAAAGCAGAGCTTATTTCCAGCCTCACTCTGACATGTTACTCGCTCCCCCGGTCTCATTGGGTAGGCCCGTAACACGACCGTTTGCACACACGTACAGCCGGGTACAAGGGCTGCCCGCCAGAAGACGCAAATTTAAACCTCCTCGGTGATGTGACTCCGTTATACAACGTCATGATTGGCATGTGGCACGTTCATCGCACAACAGGGAGGAAGGCCATGATTTTTCGGAGGTCACTAAGTGGGGGCGTCGTATTCTGTCCAGGCCAATCTAACATTAATTTGCTCGAAAAGAAGCGTCTCAGCGGTCTCTACAAGAGCATGTCAGGTCTTCTGCATCTTAACTTATGAGAAAGCCATGCCGGCTTCCTTAAACAAGTGGGCTAGCCGGTCCGTGGGCGTTAGCAAACGCATGTGCATAGGCTGTGTAGCCTCCCCCCCCCCCCCCCCCCCCCCAAAAAAAAAGTAGCGGATCAAGAATCCCTCAGTACATGGCCCACCCGACCATAGCACGGTACTTACCGGACTATAGCACGGTCCGTATATACATACGCTTTTTAAAGAAAGTTAACGTTAGCTTTTGGGTTAAACCGAGTTGTGTTAGCTTACTTGCTTGTGCAACTGTGTGTGAAACCTAGCGTGGGCCATGTATAGGGGCTTTGGCTTCTTCCCAAGACGTTGGGTAGAAGCAACTCTAGAGTTGCTTTGCTGATGCAGCACCTTGAGGTGCACGTGGAAGCTTGTAGGTACCGGTACCGGGCAGAGAGGGATTTTGCAAACCAGAAGGGACCTTGGAAGTTCCACATATGGCAGCTGTGGAATTTTAAACTTCACAGAGGGTTGGTCTGGGGTTTTGCGAGGGTTTTCAGTGGCTAAGGGAGTTCCACACCTCCACGGCCACGCCCCCGAGTCGGGGCCCCCCGACACGCCCCGACTCACTTGTATGCACGTATTCATAGAGACTCATGCTACTAGTACTATGGCGTTACGACTCGTTCCCCGTCCTGGGCGGGTTCTTTTATCGCTAGCGATAAAAGAAGCGCTGCGCTGCCCTTCGCCGCTTAGGTTACCCCTATGCGGCTGATTGTCGGCGCCCGCAGCCCGTTGATATAGATACCTTTTTAGCTCTCATTAGACAGGCCAATACCGTCCCTGTGGCCTCTCTCCATGTGTCCCCTCGGTTAGCCGCTGTTGATCGCCAGCTATGTACTTATGTGCGGTGGTTTGTGCGCCCCACTAAGGCTCAGCGCTCCCGCCTCTTTTATCTGTCTCTTGATGTTGCCAAGGTCAGGCTCTTTCTCAGGTTTCGTCTTGGTGTGCATGGCCTTCCCATTGACATGGGCCGCAGACACCGGCTTCCGCGCCTTCAGCGCCTGTGTGATATGTGTGGCTCATCTGTGGGTGATGAACACCACTTTGTCTGTCACTGTCCCGCTCTTACTGCGGTGCGGGACCGTTATCCCCACTTGTTTGTGGGTCCTTCTAGATCTCTTCGGCAGTTCATTTGGCACGCTGACTTGCGTGCGGTCGTCTCCTTTATCTCGGATGCATTCCAGGCTCGTGCTAATTTACGCCGGCTACGGTGACTTGGCCGCAGCCACGTCTGTGGCTGCCCCCCCCCCTATCCTTCCTTCCTTCCCCCTTTCGTTTGCTCAATTATGCTTTCGGTCTTCGTTTGGCCACCTCTTGTGGTCAGTTCTTCCTAGTTTCAGCTTGTGTGTGTGTTGTGAACATCTCATCATGCCCTAGTGGCTTTACAGATGTAATTCCGTCCTTCCTTCCCGAGGGTTTGGGGCGGGTTTCGGAGCGTTGTGATTGGCTACCTACTGGATGCCCAGATTATAGGACTGCCGCTTCTAGAGATGAAGCGAGAGATCCTTCGAGACACGCATGTTGTGCGATGATAATTCAAAGAAATTCAACAGAAATTGTTTTGAAAGCAGCAAAAAAAGTTTATCTGTCTCTGTGAGTGGTTTGTTACAAATGGAAGTATGTCCGTTAAACCAGGAGTGCCACGCTTGTTTTAAAGGCCGACATTTGGGATGCCTTATCGTACTGTGAGGAGCTCGAAACAAATTAATGGGTTGATTACGACGTATGCATGTCTTTGAAGTTCATATCCCCGTTGAGGGGACTCCACGTCAAGGACGTCAGTCGATCCAAGCGGCGACTTGCGGACCTCCCCGTAGCTGTCGAGGCAAGAACTTCTGGACCATCATGGATCATTCTTAATTAAGAATGATCCATGATCCATGATCCTTATAAGGTAATGAGTTTTACAGTGGCACGACAGCTCGTTGGGAGATTGCGCAAAGCCCGTAAGGTTTTTGTCTTGATGCCCTTGCAGGCTTATTCGGACTGTTGCAGTACAAGTTTGCTTTCACCTTCTTCTGCCTTTTTACATTTAATAATGTAAATGTGCTAAAAATTAGGAAATTCTGGCTTTCTAATGCACGAGGTAGGCCGAGCTTGGACACTGTGTGGCTAGGGTCGAACTCAGGGCTTTATCTGCGAGCGACTGCATCGCTGCTTGATTCGAATCCAAGGATTCAGAATAAGCATCTTGCAGGAATCACCTGGAGGCATGTGACTGGCTGCATCTTGCTCGACAATTATCTCTTGCGGCGTTGGCTCCGACCTTCTGGCGCTAACGTGAACTGGACCAATTATGGGCAGATATCCGGCACATTTGCGGTGGAAATTTCACAAGAAAACTTTTATGGAGGTTTCAATCCAAATTTACCTTTAGGAAAATACTTGGAGCAATGTCAGTGGACAGGACTCGTGCATACTTGCGAGATGTGCTCCCTGATCCTTGTTGGTACATCCCTATGTTCCATTCAGTTTTGTTCAAGAGTTCTTTTCAACTTATGTAGAAGTTTTTATGAGTTTAAACATTGAGATTGGACTGTTTTTTGCTCCATTGGATCCATCTTTTCCTCTCCTTTGGACTGTTTGAATTCCATGCTGATGTTGAACTGGTTTTACATGTTATGGTCTCCTCATCCCCAGGCTTTTGCCATACTGCATTCTCAACTCCTTCGTGGGCAGCAGGCAGCGCTCTGCATGTACGCATCCTGTCCTCGCTCCCTCGAAAGCACATCTTGCGCTTGTTCGGCATTCATGATCATGCACAGTACTTGCAGGTGCACCAGATTCTAGAAGGTACTTCCAAAGACTTTGTCTGTAGCAAATGCTAATTTTGTCCTGTGATTTTCTGCTCTCTTGGAAAGACGCGTCTACTGCTCTTCCGTAGGTTCCCTTTATAACATTACTTTGAATGCAGGACCCCTTGCAAGGCAAGACCAAACAATTGTGGGTTATACAGTGGCAAGTCGATAGGCTTTCAAATATCCCTAGAAATGCGTTGCAATCTATCTTCACAAGCTTGTCACTTTCTGCTATTTATCATGTTTATTAGCATGGTCCACAGTAGTTCCCAACATGTTATGCCAAGCTCTGGCTGAGCTATGCCAACTCTTGCCGGATCACATCATATTGCATGTACATCGTGTAGTTGGTTCCTACATGTTCATGTACATGCAACTTTAATCTCGATTTTTATTCGCGAGTACTGAAATCCTTAGTTCGCATCTCTTTGAGTACTATGATGCTCAACGTGATGTGGTTGTTTGGCAGGCTCCACGTGATATGGTTGTTTCGCAGGCTCCACGTGGCTTTCGCGAGCGAGGGGGGAGGGGAGGCCGAGTTGCGGGAGAGGGGGAGGGACGGGGAGGCCGAGCAAGGGAGCGTCGGATTCGGATATAGAGGGGGCGAGAGGGAGGGGGGAAGTACGAGAGGGCGGGCGAGTGAGGGGGTGTGTGACAGACAGGGGGGGTAGGCAGGGAGGGCGGAAGAGTGGAGGGCCATGGAGGTGGTTGGGGGAGAGGAAGGAAAAGATGGGGAGAGGGTGTCGAGAGGGTGCAAGGTACAGAGAGTGAGAGAGAGCGAACTAGTCCCGCGGGGGGGGGGGGGAGAGGTGGGGGATTGTTGAAGATGGGGGATTGTTTAGATTGTTGAAGATGGGGTATTGTGTGCTATTAATGTTAATGTTAGTGAAGCTGAGAAGTGGGGAGTCGAGCACAACACCGACAGACATGATTGTTGTGGTCGGCAGGGAAAAAGGCTGGACAAGTTGCGCGGTCGGGGAGGGTCGCTGGCGGTTTGCGGATGAAGCAGGTGAGCAAGGGATGTGCGTCCTTTTTGCTGCGAGTGCTTTGGATGTTGCCGGCAGTCAAGCGGCTTGGTGTGGGCATAATAAGGTATGCGGCTTGGTAACGGAAGTACAAGTACGAGGGGGAGGGGGAGGGGGAGGGGGAGGGGGAGGGGGAGGGGGAGTGGGGGGGGAGGGGGAGGGGGAGGGGGGGGGGGGGGGGGGGAGAGAGAGAGAGAGAGAGAGAGAGAGAGAGAGAGAGAGAGAGAGAGAGGAGAGAGAGAGAGAGAGGAGAGAGAGAGAGAGAGAGAGAGAGAGAGAGAGAGAGAGAGAGAGAGAGAGAGAGAGAGGGAGGGGGGGGGGGGGGGGGGGAGGGAGGGAGGGAGGGAGGGGAGGGAGGGGAAGGGAGGGAGGGAGG
>KV908454.1:77942-82942 GCA_002005505.1 Botryococcus braunii
ATGCCTTCCCAAACTGCATGTACAACCTTTCCAGCCAGCCGGTACAACCCTTTCTTTCCCAACGGAGACTCCAACTCTGCCTAATTATGCAGCTATATAGGCATTAGCTTATATAGACTCGTAAGCATGACAAGGATGTAAGTAAAAATATGATGCCATGCAACCTGTTTGCGATGTAGACATTTAGCTAAAAGTCCCAGAAAAGTCACCTGGCACAATTGTTGCAAGGTTGGACTTGAACAAATTCATAACCAGGACAAGAAAGGAAGCAGATATGTGGTTAGTATATTGTTAGTGCGGCATTCAACTTAAATACGAGATACCTATTTAGTTATTGCTAGCATTAAATTGCTCGGGCGACGCGATGTTGTCATAATAAAAATATTGTCTATGCATATGTGATCATGAGATGGGTGCTGCTAGGCAGGGGCACTGGCAATCAGCTGTTTGTGCGTGAAGTGAAGATTCCGACTAATGGTGGATCCAAGCCCAAAACTAAACCGAGGATAGAAGCCAACAACTCGTTTCAAACACAAAGTGCTTGCTTAACTGGTTAACCGGGTTTTCTGCCAACACAAGAAAGTAGGATTTTCAGGGCAAATGGCAGCTTAAATGTTAAAATGACCTCTTCTGGACCCGCATGTAGATTATGTGGTTTGCGGTTTATTCGCTGTTTATTCTAAACCAGATGGCTCCTTCTGGAGGAGTTCTGGCAAGTGGCGCGTGCACATGGGTTGTGGCACACGCAGGTGCACGTGACCATCCCATTACCCTTTTCATGCCGTTCTATGTAGGGCAAAGATAACATAGAATGATGTGGTTTTTTTTGCAGTGCAAGGGCTTGAATTTATGTATGGATGCGCTTTCATGTTCTATACATAAGCGGACCAGTGCGTGCCGGCTCAAGGCTGCTGTGATGTGCGAATCGCGAAGGGGGCCTATAAAGACAATTAACAAGAAACAGAGCCACCAAGCATGCACCAAACAACTGCGCAGTTGTTTGCGAGTGAAGTGAAGATTCCGACTAATGGTGGATCCATTCCAAAAACTAAACCCAGAATAGAAGCCAACTACTCGTTCCAAACACAAATTTCTTGCTTAAATGGTTAACCATGTTTTCTGCCAACACAAGAAAATACAACACAAGACAGTAGGGTTTTCCACCCCACATCGACCAGGGCAAATATTCCATTAATGACAGATTTTATGTTAAAATGACCTCTTCTGAAGGGTTCCCCCCTTTACAACAGTTAACGTGGTTTGCGGTTCGGGCAGGCTACGCTGTTTATTCTAAACCGGATGGCCCCTTCTGGACGAGTTATGGCACGTGGCACGTGCACATGGGTTGTGGCACACGAAGGTGCACGTGACAGGCCTGTTACCCTTTTCATGCCGTTCAACGTAGGGAAAAGATAACATAGAATGGCATGGTTTTCTTGCAGTATGAGGGCTGAAATACATATATGGATGTGCCTTTCATGTTTTATACATAAGCGGACCAGTGCGTGCCGGCTCTGACCACGGCTGCTGTAATGCGCATGTCGCGAAGGGGGCCTTTAAAGACAACTAACAAGAAACAGAGATCTCCTACCTGACATATGTTGCCCTTTTCGCACTGGTATATTCTCGTATGCCTTATGGGCGTAGTTTGCGGGTCCAGCGCGGTCATAGCAGACGGACCGCACGGGCCCGGAACACTAAAGAAGGAGTTAGAGCCCCAACTCGCGCTTAAGCAGCAATGTTTCTGGTGGACCTTAAATCAAAGTATAGCTAGAGATGACTTCGAGTTTCCACTCATTTCCGACGGCAGCCGGGGCCATGCCAAGAAAGGTGGGATCATTCACTATCTGCGATCGCTCAAGGTTTCTTATCGGGAATGGCTGAGTTTGCTTTTCGTGATATGCTGACCAACTATCATTTCCATAACAGCTAAAGTAACATATTTGCCTAGAGCATTGCTTTCCAGGTCAGCGGTGGCAGGTCTACCCTATGGCATGGTGTTGAGTGCCATCACTTGCAACTACAATATTCCCCAAAAACAGTTTGTGCTACACATTATCTGTAATAAATCTGTACACCGTCATGGTATATTTCAATAGTAAGAAAAACAAAAGGGAAATAATGAGTACAAAACACAAGTGTGCCTGGGGGTTATTGCCCAGGGGATTTGATCCCGTTGCAGTGTGACTCAGCCATCTGCCCGAACCCTCGAGTTCCCAACTGCTACATGGATGATGGTGTCTGTGGTGCCGATGAATGGTGTTTGCTGGAAGACCACATCAAGGTATTTTCCTGGACACATGCATATTACGGTGTGACGAAAAGGCCAAAGCAATGGACATTAGATAATTGGAAGCTAGCAAGCAGAAATTTGAATTTGCATATTGCCCCCATTGACCCCCCCCCCCTCACCCCCCGCTAAAGGGTCCTTTGTTACAACAATGACCACGATGATGATGCTGGTGATACTGAAGTAAGATAGCGAAACCAATAGTAATGATACCCACCAGCACGACAATTATTCTTGTTGTTATTGTGATTGTAACAGTGACATAAAATAATAATATGGCAATGGTTAGGGGGAAACTATCTTATTATTTTATTTACTTATATATTTAAGATCCTCATAATGGTAGTTACTCACTATCATCATTTTTACTTGCTGCCACAGTAGTTATTTCATATTACTTAGTATTGTCGTTATTAGTCATGTTCCATGCAATCAGCAAAAACGATAACAACAATGACAGTCACAGCAATAGTTAACAGACGTGTTAACAGTAATTTTGGTGGGGCGGCCTTGTAGCATGGGCCATTTGCAATAACAGCTGAGGGGGAGACGCCAAATGTGGCGTACCAAAACTGTGACTTCTTCCACCGGGAGGGATTCGACTGGATCTTCAAGGAGGTAGGCCCTCCCCTGTATGGAGACCACCCCCCTCCTCCCTTTCTTCGTGCTTTTGGGTGCAGGTGTAGGTGTGTGTGTGTTGTGTGTGTGTGTGTGTGTGTGTGTGTGTGTGTGTGTGTTGTTGTGTGTGTGTGTGTGTGTGTGTGGTGTGTGCTCTTTCCCTCTCTCTCCCCCTCTCTCCTCTCTCTTTTCTCTCTCTCCTCTCTCTCTCTCGGCTCTCTCTCTCTCTCTCTCTCTCTCTCTCTCTCTCTCTCTCTCTCTTCTCTCTCTCTCTCTCTTCTCTCTCTCTCTCTCTCTCTCTCTCTCTCTCTCTCTCTCTCTCTCTCTCTCTCTCTCTCTCTCTTCTCTCTCTCTCTCTCTCTCTCTCTCTCTCTCTCTCTCTCTCTCTCTCTCTCTCTCTCTCTCTCTCTCTCTCTCTCTCTCTCTTCTCTCCTCTCTCTCTCTCTCCTCTCTCTCTCTCTCCTCTCTCTCTCTCTCTCTCTCTCTCTCTCTCTCTCTCTCTCTCTCTCTTCTCCTCTCTCTCTCTCTCTCTCTCTCTCTCTCTCTCTCTTCTCTCTCTCTCTCTCTCTCTCTCTACCTCTCCCCCTCCTCATCCCCCTCTGGGTGTGTGTATGTGCGTGCATGCGCGCACGTCACATTGAAATAGTGAGGGAGGGGGTCCATATCTGAGAAGCAGAGCTAAATAAAGAGGCGAAAGGCTGCCACCAGGGGCGGGGTGGCCCCCCCGGGGGGGGGGGGTGGGTTTGCTGCGCTCCTCTCTTTTCTCTATCGGTGTTGCTGATGAGATTTGCAAATCCCGTAGAGTGACATCGTAGTCCTGGTTCCGTAAGTCTGTGGCCCTTATCCCATAGCCTTGCTTGGAGATAAGTGTCGGTATGTTGGAAAGGTTTTGGGGGGGGGGGGGCACGACGTCCTGGAGTGGGTATCAAATGAGTCAAAATCCTTTTATGACGAGGGAATATTGGCAAACATCTGGAAGCACTGATGTTTAGCGAAAGAAAAGTTCGGAGTGGACGCCTTTCTCACACCCAAAAAAAAAAAAAAAAAAAAAAAAAAAAAAAAAAAAAAAAAAAAAAAAAAAAAAAAGAAAAACTCTGGACGGATGGACTCTGGCAGTACTGTCCATGGCTAAGTTTTGGTGCAGTACAGTGTTAGGGTAGTCTAGGTAGCGGGACAGTCCATGAGTAAGCAGTGGTGCACAACAGTACAGATGTGCCCGACAGTTTTGCTGTATTACACTACTGCCTCACATTGAGTGCATGGTGTCGTTCTCCATCACATCACAATTGCAGGTACTTGGGGGTTGCCTGCCTAAGACGAAGGCAGGACGTCCTGCAACACAGCCATCGGATGCAGAGTCCACCCCCCCACCCCCCCCCCCCCCCCCGCCAATCCCCGCCTCCCTTGGTATCTGGCCCGGTACCCCCGGGGACAGGCACAGAATCTTATTGTTCCCCCATGGATGAGCATGGTTGAACGATACTGCACAGAGCTCAAAACCGTAAGATACAGCATGTACTGCAGAAAATCAAGCCAAACGATACGGCTTGTACTGCATAAAGTCCAACCTTCAGGTGCCACTCATCGTCGAAGATTTTCTTTCAAAAGATTTGCTAGAGTAGACCTCCAGGATCGGCCAGGGTGGCAGCGGGCTGACATGCAAATGCCTACCTATCTGAAAGACACAAAGGCAGTACTTTTTGTAATGTCCACCTGCCCAAAGCAGTACTCCCCTAGTGTCCACATGCCCAAAAGAAGTACTCCTGCAGTGTCCACCTGCCCAAAAGCAGTACTCCTATACTGTCCACCCAAATAGCAGTACTCCTGTACCGTCCACCTGCCCAAAAGCGGTACTCCTGCAGTTTTCTTCGGTACCCCACATGCATAAATGTCCACATGTTCAAAAGCAGACCTCCTGGTAATGCTGCAAATGTCCACCCGCTCAAAAAGTCAAAATGTCCTCAATTTGAACAGCATGTACTGTGTTTGCCTGAGCCTCTTAGGCGTGCCGTCTTTTGTCGCACTACATGTCCTGTATTGCAGTGGTGCCCTGCAATATGTTCATCCCATGCAGCTGCTCCATTTCGTGGGT
>KV908454.1:85442-90442 GCA_002005505.1 Botryococcus braunii
ATTCTGAAATCGTGGTTGCTGTACAGATTCTGAAATGGTGGTTGCTGCACAGATTCTGAAATGGTGGTTGCTGTACAGATTCTGAAATGGTGGTCGCTGTACAGATTCTGAAATGGTGGTTGCTGTACAAATCCTGAAGGGGTGGTTGCTGTGCAGATTCTGCAGCGGACACAAGTCGGGAGCTCATCCAGACGCTGCTGAAGACATTGTGGCCAGCATCGTACCGCAAACTCACCAAGTTCCCGCTGCAGTTCCCAGATCCCCGTGCTGCGGTGCGGCCTCCAAGTCGCCGGAAACCTCCGTGCCTTTATAACTTGCCCTGTTGCAACCCGGTTCACGAGTGCCTGTTCGAAACTACTGTGATAGGGATAGATGTGCGCGTCCAATCCCTATCACGATCCCTGTGATACGGATAGTACGGTGTGTGTGTGTGTGTGTGTGTGTGTGTGTGTGTGTGTGTGTGTGTGTGTGTGTGTGTGTGTGTGCGTGTGTGTGTGCGTGTGTGTGTACACGTGCGTGTGTGCGTGTCCTTCCTTTTTCCCCCTTTTCGATGGGGATAAGGAGTCATTCTTTCAATGCGGTATACAGCTGATGGATTCCGACAAGTAGCGGCATGTGGGGCATGTGGGATTGATCCTTCCAGATTGCAACGGTGAGATCCTCCAAACAGCTAAAATCTGATCATCTCAAATGGCCTGACCCATACGCGTGTGATGGGGGCAGGGCCCGCTCTATTCGAAGGGCTGGAATGAGACGGCTCGCAGAGCTCATGTCCTATACAGGCAAGCCAACAAAGTGTGGTCCACAATTCACACCCTCATTCACAACACGGACGACCCCTTGAGTGTCCAGCAGGTGACCCTCAACACCCTTTGGGCGCGCGCGCGCGCGCGCGCGCGTGTGTGTGTGTGTGTGTGTGTGTGTGTGTGTGTCTGTGTGTGTGTGTGTGTGTGTGTGCGTGTGTGTGTGTGTGTGTGTGTGTGTGTGTGTGTGTGCGTGCGTGCGCGCGAGCAGCTGTGCATATGCATGTGACGCGGGGGGGGGGGGGGTTCGTCTCTAATGGACTCCTTTGTAGGATCTAACAGGATACCTTTTAAAAGCTCTGGATATGTGATATGATGCCCGTGCTTTAACTGTACAGGTGGAGGCGTCAAGGGGCATTGCAGTTTGGCTCAGGCACCATTTCATGTGCTGCAATTGCAGGTGAGGACTTCTTTGCAACGATAGAACAGGGGACCACGTATTACGAGTCATGTTTGTGCATTACAACGTTTTAAGGTTATTTAAGAAAACGTTTCTATAATAAATGTGTGATAGCAGTTACTAGCCCAGTCCTCACCTCAGGCCCTGGCATTTGTTACACATCGTGGAGAGAGTTGTGAGCGGTCATCAGCTAGAGAAGCTATTGTCTCTGAATGTGCGTGTGTGTGGGATGTGTGTGTGTGTGTGTGTGTGTGTGTGTGTGTGTGTGTGTGTGTGTGTGTGTGTTGGTATTTTCCTGATGGAGAGGGCCCGGGAGCCAAGTTAGTTGAGCCCGAGGGTTTCTGTTTCCTGTTGGCCCCGCCCGGGGGGGGGGGGGGGTGGGGGATAAATGTATATGGGAACGTGCATGTGTCTCGTAGCCGATGATGGGATGGCGCCCACGTGTACGGACAGGGGTTTCTGGTCGCAAGATGTGCTGAACGCAGTTGGGTTGCCACCTGTGAGTCGGGACCGGGAAGACCACAAGTTTTGGTGAGAGACCATCCCACCTAACTCCTGTCCAAATCACTTCGTTTGGCCTATATTTTTCCACAAGGAAAAGACTGCCGCCGCAAAGCGTGCCAGTCGGCCTTTGAAAGCTCCCATATTCAGGAACTCTTGCTGGACATGCGGATATAGGAAACATTTGTGCAATGCATGCCGTATCGTCATTTCCGGGCGCCCTTTCCTAGTGTATTAGTAATACACAACTAGGAGTAGTAATTATAATTCATGTTGTGGGAGTGCCTTTCCTCTTTAAAGCAGGGTGCGACATGTGACACGGGCTCGTCTCTCCAAGTCAAGGACGTCCGGGATCTGACTTACAAGTAATTACTGATGTACTGATGTGTCTTCGTTCTCAACGTGTTTTGCCGTGGATCCAATTCCCGATTGATACTGGGTTATAACCCAGTGAATGATTATGGTAAGGTACTGGGTTGCGATGGATGATCGATGGTCTCCAATGGAGAATTTGGACATATCCAGGCCAGATCTCATTGCCCTGTACAGTGTCATACGGTGATATGGAGACTCTCCATATCACCGTATGCCACTGTACAGGGCCATGAGGTCTGGACTGGATATGTCCAAATTCGATGACGCCATGCCAAGCCAAGCCATGCCATGCCATGGCATGCATGTCATCGATTGGGACATGGCGGGCATTCTAACCCACTGAGATGAGGAGAGATGGGGGGAAAGGGGAGGGGAGCGTGGCAGAGCGTCTGCCTCCCCGGAGGAAGAGACAACTAAGAAATCACTCATTCTTATAAATAAGAAAGTGCACGTACTCCGACAGAATCCCATCATACAACTTATCTGCAGGTGGTGGAGATCGCACAACATGGTATCGGAGCACGCGGCGGCAACGCGGGGCGGACACCCCTGGGTCTACCCTCCGATGACCGACGCAGATTTCGCGACGCAGTACGGCAAACTATCGGCTCACCTTCGGTGTCAGAACCCCTGGTTCCTGGCCCGGGAGCATGCCGACGGTATGTGGAAGATTCGAGAGAGCTCTGAAGAGAGCAACGTAAATGCCTACAGTGCGGTTTGAGATCTTGAAAGGGTAGGTCTAATCCCTTTAATTTATAATTTATCGGGGTGGTGTCGTGACCGGTCGTAATTTGTTTGTTTCAGAGTGAATTGGTAGATGGTGGATGATGAAGTGATACTGGATGGAGGAGAAAGTGGTACAGCCGACAAGGGATCTTGCTTGAGGAAGTCCTCCCTGCATGCTTTGGTCCTCCCTAGGTGCCGGTCAGGCAGCGGAAAGTCTCTTTTTGAGGGACCGAAACTTTGATTGTTTGTTGACCATTTCTAGTTTTCAGGCGGAAGCTGCATTGCTCCTAGTACGTTGGGTATAACCTCTTGCATGTGATCATTCACATGAAAGCTAAGCAGCTTCCACTAGTGGAAGCACCTTTGGCCATATAAAGGTGCCTTGAGGAGCTCCACATTGTGCCTTTCCTCTTGACTCAACTAAATAGTTGAAAAAGGGCCAGGAAAGGCAAGGAAAGTATCGCAAAAACAAATACATCCAGAACCATCCCGTAAGAGAATGGGAACAGTCCCGTCAGAGGTACGTGATCACCGTTGTTCGTGATCATGATCGTGCCTAGAGTCGGTGGAGGAAGGCGCATAACCCCTTGGCACTATGGGCGCCCTCATAAGGGTTACGTGATCAACATTGTACGTGGTCATGGTCACGGCAAAAGGTGACGGACGTCCTCCCCCAATTTGAGACTATGCACAACTGCTTGGCAGTGCCTCATACTGGCCCCATGCGTGGGGCCAGAATATGTGGCCAGTACATGAGTTGGTGGAGCGGTAGCGCTTTCTGGGGCCCACAGAAAAGCATTTGCAGTCCTCACAAGTGAGAGAGCAGCATCATGGACACATTTCAATAAGCATTTGCTTGTAAGCATGCATGTAAGAACTCCGACCTGAAATGGTCACCATGCCCGCCGCTCACAGTACTGCTTTACAAAAGTACTGCTTTGCAAAGGTACTGCTCTACAAAGTACTGGTTTACAAAAGTCAGCTTTTACTTCCAAACGACAACGTTTAATGCGTCTGGATGGGGTTTTCTGGCCTGTGCTCAAGGCGTAGAAAACATGCTAGATTACTTCAAGTACCATGCATGCTCACGTACAGTCACGACAGGGGGAAACACTCCCCAATTGTTGGCGCCCCTCCCCTGGCCCCCTCCATCCCTCTTTCCATTCCTCCCTGCCTACCTCGCCCCCGCGCGAACTCGCACGTTATCTCTCGCCCTCCGCCTCCCCCCTCCCTCCCCCCCCCCCCCTCTCTCTCTCTCTCTCTCTCTCTCTCTCTCTCTCTCTCTCTCTCTCTCTCTCTCTCTCTCTCTCTCTCTCTCTCTCTCTCTCTCTCTCTCTCTCTCTCTCTCTCTCTCTCTCTCTCTCTCTCTCTCTCCCTCTCTCTCTCTCGTGTGTGCACGTATTCCTTTCCCTCGCTCATGCAATAGCACACACAGGCGCGCACGCGCGCGCGCACACACACACACACACACACACACACACACACACACACACACACACACACACACACACACACACACACACACACAGTGAGACAATCCAACTGTGGAGTACTCTTAGCATCTCAAAGCAGTTGAAGTCTGCATCAGCCACGTTTCAGGAACAGGGCCTCCGCCTTCGCCCATGGCAGATCGCGGAAGCCCGGGCCTTCGAGCAGATCAGCAAGGGCCTGTCGGGTCTGGTCCCACGACACCCCGTTCACGTGGGCACAGGCGTGATTCAGCACCCACCACACGCGGTCCACGGGGCCCTGCACAGTAGACCTCCATTCATACGGGAGGAGGGAGGGAGGTCCGGAGGGAGGGCGGGGGGTTCGGCGGGGCAGGCAGAGAGCGAGGCAGGGAGGCAGGGAGGGGGGAAGTGAATCACTGAAGTAAAGATTGAAGTGATGATTCATTGAAATATACTATTGAAGGAATGAGTCGACGTCTGGCAAGTAGTATCGTGTCTTATAAGACATTTAGTATCATGAATTGTGAGACATGCAGTCTAATGTCTCATACGTTTACACATACGTCACGTGCCAGTATCTTACACGAATTACGTCGGCTTACAAAGACGAGCCTGTTGGCTCGGGGCCCGAGAGGAGGGGAGGGGGAGCAAGTGCACACACACACACACACACACACACACACACACACACACACACACACACACACACACACACACACACACACACACACACACACACACACA
>KV908454.1:95442-97942 GCA_002005505.1 Botryococcus braunii
CGGCCAGGACTCGACTTCGCACCTCACCGGGAAATCCTGCAGGCCAGCTCAGGAGACCAATGAAGTCAAATTGCGGGGCGTTGGCAACACCGCATCTCAACAATCCGAACTTGTCCTTGGAGAGGCGCGCCAGGGGAATGACATAAGGGTGCAAATTAAAGGGTTCCAACGGGGGCACCAACTCAGCTCCCTGGGCTTCCAAAATCTGCATCGACCCCCCCCCCCCCCCCCCCCCCCCCCAGCTCATTCAGTCAGTGCTTACGATTGGAGGTCGAGCCCAAAGCCCCCCCCCCCCCCCCTCCCCAAAAAAAAAAAAAAAAAAAAAAACCCGGGTGTCTCCTGGTAAGGACCTCAGGGAGATAAACTAGGAGCCGGCGGACCCGGATTGAGTTCGCCAGATTCGCAGTAAAGGGCCTCAGCCCTGCAGTGAATGACCCAAGATGGCCCAGAGGCTCACGAGGGGGCAACTACAACAATTATTGCTCCGACACTGATCGTGAGAATCCCCCAAAACCTATAAGAAGTGCCTCTCCAAACCTACCTTGCAGCTCCCCAAAGGTACAGTTACGTGCCCCAAAACCAACAGTAAGATCCAGTGCAAAATTCGCAATGAGTACCAATGCAATGATTTGCAGCTATGCAGCTGCAGTGAGGGCGAGTGTGGGGAGAGCGAAAGCCAGGTTAGAACCTTGCAGGGTATGACTTCTGCTCGTTTTGTCAGTTTCACACACACACACACACACACACACACACACACACACACACACACACACACACACACACACACACACACACACACACACACACACACGCACGCACGCACGCACGCACGCACGCACGCACACACGCACGCACGCACGCACGCACGCACGCGCACACACACACACACACACACACACACACACACACACACACACACACACACACACACACACACACACACACACACACACACATGCGCAGGCGTGTGCCTGCGTCTGTGCATGTCTAGTCATTAAAGTATTATTGCGCGGCAATGTACCAACGCACACAAAAGATGGTACCGTTGGCTTTCATTCAGCAAAGGTACCGCTAGCTTTCATTCAGCAACAAGGACCTAGAAAACCAACAAAGGCCATTCTTTGGCTCACCTTGAGCAGAAGGTCTAGATGCTTCGGAGCCCCTCCTAAAGTGAACGAGTTCATGTAGGTCGCCGGGTCGAAGTCTGTCATTTCACAAGCAGCAGCCACTTCACTTGCAAGATTCAGTTATATCATCGAAAACATGAAACTTCAGTAAGGATTGTTTTAGAAATTGTTGCAGCAATTTTGTGTTTTCGATCAGGGACAACTCCCGGAGTCCCCGTGTTCAGGCTATGGGCCATTCATGTGTAACTTAAGAACCGTTGGAATCGATTATTCCAAACAATAGATATTTAATAACACTGTAAAAATAGTACGAAGAGTAGTCAAGGGTACACCAATATGGAAACCACGCAATTCCACGTGGTGCCCGATTGTGAAACGATTACCTCTAATCTGTGCTTTTGATTTGAGATGCGCTGCCCTTGAAAGATTTCTACTTCGATGAATTGTAGTTTGTTTTCTTTGATTGTTGAAAGGGCTGGCAAGTGAAAAACCAGGGTTCGGCGGACTAAGAAAAGCCGCCAGCCCCTGCGTTATGTACATTTTTGATCGAGCACCCTGCCACAATTCAAAATTTGAACATTTGACCAAGTCTCCTTTCTATTGGTAATGTTACTTGTTCAGGGAGCACGCCATAAGCAGCGGTGTCTGGAGCAGGACGCGATCAGGTTCGTATCTGCCACAAAAGCTGTGCAAATCTTGTACCGCTTCTTGTACTACACAATTCAGTGGACCAAAGCTCCACCACATGCAACCCTTCGGGTTACGATTCTTAGCTGATCCTAGGAAGTACGCGTTGTTAGAAAATTAGGTGGCTCAATCCATGGCCAGCCGAAGAGTTGTCCTCAATGTGAAGTGCAGGCACCGATTGTTAATGGGCCGCAGCCCCACGTGAAAGGCCAGGACGCTCGGAAATTGCCTTGGAGTTGATTAGAGAAATAAGCAAAAAGAACTTCTTCTATGTGAAACGAGTGTGTAGATATGGTTTTTTGACTGCACCACCATTTGTTTTCGGCCCCTAGATTCCGCGTTCCCGCATGCACGATTTATGGTGTGCGGTTAGGATAAGCTTCACTCTTTCTTCTAAATACATATGAAGTATTCGTTGAAGAGCAAACCTAGAGGTCGAGACCTCCAGCACTCATTCCCACAGCAAAGCAGTACATGGCGCCGCTCTCTTGTGGAGAGGGCTGTGAGAGATGGTCAAGGGTACGGGGCTGGTAAATGTGAGATATCTCCGCTGGTGAATTTGCTTCACTACCGGCCATGGGTTTTGTGCCATCTTTGGCTCGTTAATCCTCGGTCGTGGCGTAAAATATTGTTTCTTTACCATGTGACATCTAGAGCTCAGCGTACGTACCGTGTCCCTGCTGATG
>KV908454.1:100442-102942 GCA_002005505.1 Botryococcus braunii
GTACACTCACGAGAGAACACCCTTGGGAATACACCCATTAGAACAGGCCCTCTACTTTACCCTTTTACAATGCAGTCTAGAGGCTAATCCCTTGCAAGAGGCTTCTCCCTTGAGAATACACTCTATTGAATACCTCCATGAGCATACGCCCTAGGGATACACCCTAAAGCATAAATGCTTGTAGGTGGCAACCCCAGGTTTGAACGCACCGTTTGCAGCTCCTTCATGAAGTCCCTTTTAACCGTCCAGCTGGCCAGTGTTACAGCAGGTATACCTGCTGCAATTCGGATTTGCTTCACATGTAAGTCTAAGTCATAAACACTCAATCCTTAAACCTAGGACAACTGAACCAAGCATCATAATACTTACAAGGGCTTTCTGTCTTGACGTTCTTTTTCAACAACTTTCTGTCGTCTATTTCGCTCACTTGGCGACACGTCGTTGCGAAGTTCCACAGAGTAGTTCAGTGGAACCCTGTGTGGGAACCTTCCTTCTATCCAATTAGTATGACGACATCCTCCACCAGGTATTTGGCTGCCAAAACAATATATCCAATAAAGCGAAGAAAGCCTGCAAAAAAGTGTTCGAAATTGACTTGATTTTTACGCTCGCAATACTTCAGAGCAAGCCACTTCGGAGAACGTTCACGGTTGCAGTTGACCTGGTGTCAAGCTATTGAACATACAAGAGATGTCGAGACATGTTGAATTGTCCAAACAGCTCGAGAATTGCATACAATTTCGACTTACCACCGGTAATTAAAACAAATTTCGTCTATGCTTTGGTTGAACATTTGAGGAGTGACTCCTGGGGTTTGGGCCGTCAGGATGGCCCAAGGTGAAGCTCAGGAATTTGGAACACCAGGTTGCTGGAGGCAAACGGTCGTTTCGTTCTTGCCCAACAGATTTTATGGCGTGCTTTTGCAACTCGTTGCTGTGAACACGTAGGTACTGCGGCGACAGTGCTAAACGGTAATAATCTAGCTGTGTGAACTGCTCCAGCACTGCTGGACCAGCAGCCTGTGGCTGCCACTGGCAGTGAGCAGGGCTGTGTCCAAAACGATGCGGTTTCGGTGAGAAAAGGTTTCGGGGGGTTTCGAAAAAGTGTCCGAAGCCACCTTTTTGCGAATTAATTTCCTTTCGAAAGGAAACAATGGTAGCACGATCTCTAGCAAAGCTAGGTGTATCACAGCTGCTGAGTCGGAGCTAAGACAAGTTCTAATACTATCGCCCATGAAGGTTCTTAAACCCACCGGTGGAAATTCTCCTCCGTAACAGGAAAAGTTGTTTCAAGATCAGCAGATATACCCCGTGCATGACGCCACGACAGACCCGACACTGGACCGCATGATCCCCAAACCGATTCAACTCCCTCCGATCCATCTCCATTTTTCCTGTCCTTCCAAAAGTTCCGTCCAGTATACGTATGCGATCAAGCCGCAGAGTGCTCAGATCCGGGGTGTCCCGCCCTGGAGTCTCCGGGAACAACTGTTGTAAAGTAGCTACCTATAGGCAATGTGTTACGAATGCTTCCGAGTTCCCAGTTGTACGTGAAAGCCTTCAAATCTGACGTAATAGCCAAACCTTCCGTCCGACGCGGCTCGGAAGTTTGACGGGCAGTTGACATTTTACGAGTAATAAAGGTCAGCGGAGGGCAGTTCACAAGGCGACGTTTACGGCTAGCTTACCGAGAGTTGGTTCACAGCTGTCTCGCGAGCAGTCGGAAGTCTTGCGGAGCATGATCCCACCAGAGGATTACACAGACCCCGAGCGAACATGACTCAGAAAGTCTTGGAGGAGGACATCCTAAGCGGAACCGTAAAAGGGTTCTTACGGTCTTCACAGGGAAGATGAACCCCGCAGTACGGCCAGAAACTGTGCCTTGGAGCGGCAGCCAATATGTTCGGTCAGAAAATCGGGCTTGATCCTCGCACTCATTAAGTTCAAATTTTGGAGATTATCCTCCAGAGTTGGGTGGCTTCTTGCCACCCATGGGTTCTTCAGGACTGTGCAGTTCAGGCAGGCAAGCATTCCCTGGAAGGTGAACAGGGTGTTAGTTTTGTGAGGCGAGAGGCACAAGAGGGAGCACGAGCACTTCCTGAAACGTACCCCACATAGACCGTGTCATTGGAACAAAGTGCAATGTGCTCGTCGACGAAGCAAACAGCAGTGCGAGGATCCTGCTCCAAAGAAATTACTGAGACAAGCGGGTGGCGAAGACAAAGAGCTGGCGGGAACAGTAGTGCATGCGGTCCAATCCTGGGCATGTACATGAAATAGTTGTGCTCAGTGTTATAAATATGGAGTATTCGTTGAAGAGCAAACCAAGAGGTCGAGACCTCCGGCACTCATTCCCAAAGCAAAGCAGTACATGGCGCCGCTGTCTTGTGGAGAGGGCTGTCAGAGAAGGTCAAGGGTAAGGGGCTGGTAAATGCGATGGAAGATCCGTTGGTGAGTTTGCTTCACCACCGGCCATGGGGTTTGTGGCATCCTTGGCTCGT
>KV908454.1:107942-110442 GCA_002005505.1 Botryococcus braunii
TGAAGACTATCGTCCTGAAGACCCGCCCAGCCAGTCCTGATCCCCCGGTCGCTACCATTCATCAGCATCTTGAAAACATTGGTTTATAGATTTGAGCTGGCACAACATCCTTGTGAGCAGAGTGGAGCCCATCTCCCCCTCCCCCCTCCCCCCCCCCCCCTCTCTCTCTCTCTCTCTCTCTCTCTCTCTCTCTCTCTCTCTCTCTCTCTCTCTCTCTCTCTCTCTCTCTCTCTCTCTCTCTCTCTCTCTCTCTCTCTCTCTCTCTCTCTCTCTCTCTCTCTCTCTCTCTCTCTCTCTCTCTCTCTCTCTCTCTCTCTCTCTCTCTCTCTCTCTCTCTCCTACGTCCCTTCTCCTATCCACCCCCAAGCCTTCACTCCCCTCTCTCCCCCCTCCCCTCTGTTGGAACTCTATTTTTAGTCGCGCTTGCCTTGTTGTGCTAGTTTTCCCTCCTTTTCTCGTCTTTCGTTCGGTTTCGGTTATTTTCCCGTCCCCTTTCCTTGTCATGTCGCTGTCCATGTTTTATCGTTACGACTACCCTGGCCCTTCCTTAGCTTGCGCACACCCGCATTAAAGATACCTTCTGCAATTCGGATTTTCTTCACATGTAAGTCGAAATCATAAACACTCGCCCCTTAAACCTAGGCCAACAGAACCAAGAATCATAATACTTACAGCGGCTTTCTGTCTTGACGTTCCTTTTCAACAACTTTCTGTCGTCTATTTCGCTCACTTGGCGACACGTCGTTGCGAAGTTCCACAGAGTAGTTCAGCGGAACCCTGTCTGGGAACCTTCTTAATATCTGGTTAGTATGATAACATCCTCCACCAGGTATTTGGCTGCCATTAAGATATATCCAAGAAAGCGAAGAAAACCTGCAAAAAAGTGTTCGAAAATTGATTTTGACGCTCGCAATACTTCAGAGCAAGCCACTTCGGAAAAAGTTAACGGTTGCAGGTAACCTGGTGTCGAGCTATTGTAATATACAAGAGATGTCGAGACATATTGAATTGTCCACACAGCTTGAGGATTGCATACAATTTCGACTTACCACCGGTAGTTAAAACCAATTTCGTCTATGCTTTGGTTGAACATTTGAGGAGGAACTTCTGGGGTTTGGGCCGACAGGATGGCCCAAGGTGAGAATCAGGATTTTTAGATGACCCAGGTTGCTCCAGGCAAACGGTCGTTTTGTGCTTGCCCAACAGATTTATGGCGTGCTTTTGCATCTCGTTGCTGTGAACACGTTGGTACTGCGGCGACAGTACTAAACGGTAATAATCTAGCTGTGTGAACTGCTCCAGTACTGCTTGACCAGCAGCCTGTGGCTGCCACTGGCCAGTGAGCAGGATTGTGTCCGAAACGATACGGTTTCGGTGAGCAAGGGTTTCGGGGGGTTTCGAGAAAAGTGTCCGAAACTACTTTTTTGCGAAAGGAAACAATCGCAGCACGATCTCTAGCGAAGCTAGGTGTTTCATAGCTGCTGAGTCGTAGCTAAGACAGTTTATAATACTATCGCCCATGAAGGTTCTTAAACCCACCGGGGGAATTTTGCCTCCGTAACAGGAAAATCTGTTTAAAGATCCGCAGATCCACCCCGACCTCACACCACGACCGACCGACACAGGACCGCATGATCCCCTAATCGATTCAACTCCCTCCGATCCATCTCCATTGTTCCTGTCCTTCCAAAAGGTCCGCCCAGTGTACGTACTAGTTGGTAACCCGTCCTTCGGACGGCTGAGTGGCGAAGAAGACAGTGGAGCGCAGGAGAGTGGCAAGGAGAAGGCCAACGCAAGGGAAGCTGTAAGCAATTTGCCATAAGGTCGTCCATGAATGCTGGAGTAATTTATTACATTGTCGAAGCACGAACGCAGCTAGCCTTTGCTTGTATATGAAATAGTTGTGCTCAGTGTTTTAAAAATGGAGTATTCGTTGAAGAGCAAACCAAGAGGTCGAGACCTCCGGCACTCATTCCCACAGCAAAGCAGTACATGGCGCCGCTCTCTTAAGAGAGCGTGTGGAGAGGGCTGTGAGAGATGGTCAAGGGTACAGGGCTAGAGAATGCGAGATCCGTTGGTGAGTTTGCTCACAAACGGCCATGAGTTTTGTGGCATCTTTGGCTCGTTATTCCTCGGTCGTGGCGTTTATTATTGCTTCTTTACCATGTGACATCAAGAGCTCAGTGTACTTACCGTGTCCCTGCTGATGCATTGGGGTTGTACCTACCACGATGATGTGGTCTACCTATTGCAGTAGTGGCACATGCCAGAGGTGAAACGTTTGCAAAATCAAACCTGGCAATCCTACGAGGAAAAAGTGTGGGTGCATATCCCAGTGGTACCGGGACAGACACCACTAAGTGGGATAATTCAGTGTCGTACGCCCAAGTCCCGTACGCCAACCTGCATCCACGTGTCTCCCCAACCCCCTTACCCACGTGGTGAACCCACCCATTTGCTCCACCCCCAACTGGCAAAACGACTTCTTCCCGAGAACGTA
>KV908454.1:115442-117942 GCA_002005505.1 Botryococcus braunii
TGTGCTTAATGATGCTACGGATCACAGGGTGCCATTGATGATGACGAAGGGCTGGTGAGCACAAGGTCAGGAGCCTCACAAGGCGGTGCAGAAACTGTACCGCATCCATCAGGAAGACCCGAACCGCCTCCGCAGCTTGCTGCTACGCAGGACCCTTCCTGCCGGGCAGTCCCCCCAAGGGGACCAGCCCTGGCTGGCGTAGGCACTCCCTCTGTGTCCGCCTCCCTGTCGGGACATGGTCCAGTACAAAAAGTTGTACAGCCTGGACTACCATCCTCACAGCAAACACCGCCTGTACAGCCTTCTCTTAGCCCACCCGCTGTCAGAGGGGAATGCCGTGAACCTGTACAGCTAGCCAACCCAGTGGAGCAACATGTACCGCCTGTACCTTCAGAAAGCATACCGGCACCAGGTCTCTCCTCTCTGCCTGATAAGCACAACAAAGTACCAAAGGCAGGACCAGAGGGCCGGGCAAAAGCACATGACGGAGCCGGCGGTACTGGTATGGCAACAACGAGCGGAGATGCGCACTTGATTGTACCGCCTCCTGGGGCAGGCTGTGCACCCGTCAGCGGTTCAGCTTCGGTGGTGGATCGGGCTAGTGTACTGCCAGTCACCGCGGGGCATATGGTCACCTCCAACAGGAAGAGTACAGAGCCAGTGGCTGCACCACCACCTGTGGGGGGCAAGCAGGTCGTGCCACCGTCGTCAGCGGGACACAGTACTGCAGCGGTACTTCGAGGCGGTACCACTAGGGTCGGGGCTACACACACGCCTGTGGTAAACCAGCTTGGGCCGGCAGACCGGGCCAAGGCTGCAGTACAGATCCCGGGGAACCGGTCTCTGTCTGCGGGGAAGGGCTCAGGCGACTGGGGCAAGTCGGCGGTGCCGGTCCCCGGGGATCAGGGCAAGCCCACGGGACAGGGAAATCGCATCGCGCCTGGGGGAGAGGCTCGGAGGGACCGCGGGAGACAGGCTGGGCAGGTCTCTGGGGATACGGCCACCCCTGCGGGGCGAGGACCTGCCGACCGCAGCAGGGCCCCAGCTTTGGTCCCCGGGGGACCCGTGGGAAGCCCGACAAGGGAGGTCCGCCTTGCGCAGTTCCAGGAGGAGGCTGCCGGCGGTACAGTCGACATGCGCAACCTGCGGCGCCTGGCGTACCTCGGGTTGCCTGATAAGGCAGGGGTTCGTTCTCTGGCATGGAAGGTGCTCCTCCTCTTGCCTGCCGTACGTGTGTGTCCGTGTATGTCCGTGTGTGTGTGTGTGTGTGTGTGTGTGTGTGTGTGTGTGTGTGTGTCCGTGTATGTCCGTGTGTGTGTGTGTGTGTGTGTGTGTGTGTGTGTGTGTGTGTGTGTGTGTGTGTGTGTGTGTGTGTGTGTGTGTGTGTGTGGGGTGGCGGGGGGGGGGGGGTGCGTGAGATTTATTTTTGATTTCAACACCCAGTTATTTATAATCATAAATTAGCGCCGATACGTCATTTATTGTTATTATTTTGTATCTAGGTTAAATATATACTTTCCTTTATTTCTTATTTTTTATTTCTTATTTTTGATTTCTATCCAGAGCTCTTGCCTGGATGTCTGTTACAGGTTGTGGGCTCTAAAACTGTATTTGAATGCATGAATATCACACATCACCCTTCGAGCTGACATAATGTGCAAAATTACGTCTTGAGATTTGGGATGGACCCGCCAACAAGGCGTTCCGTTATCTAACAAAAAAGTCGCAAGAGCCTGAAATCACTGCGACTGAGATGGTGGGGGAGGGTCGCGGGGGGGGGGGGGGGGTGGGGGGTGCAGTTGCTGCTAGGGTATCTGCCTCCAGAAACCAGCATGTGGGAGGAAACCCTACGTGACAAACGGGCTGCCTACCAGTGCTTTTGCGAGGTACGCCTGCTAATGTGAAACTAACACTATTAGCTGATAACAGAATTACAAGTCAGCAAAAGGGCAGATCACAGAGAAATCTTTACCTCTGGAAGGGTTTCCGTCCATGTGACCCCTGCTGGTACATGCCTGCTGCTGTAGGGCTTTTATCCATGTGACCCCTGCTGGTACATGCCTGCTGCCGTAGGGTTCTAATCCATTTGACCCCGGCTAGTAAATGCCTGCCGCCGTAGGGTTTGTGTCCATGTGAAAAAAGCTGGTGCATGCCTGCTTCTGTAGGGTTTGTTTCCATGTGACCCCTGCTGGTACATGCCTGCTGCTGGAGGGCTTGTGTCTATGTGACCACTGCTGGCACATGCCTGCTGTTGTACAAATAGGCTCAGTTCGTGCCGTGCAAATAGGCTCACAACATGCAACTAGGCTACCAATCCCTTTCACCCCCACCCGCCCCACCCCCCCCCCCTAAAATAGAGGGGGGCAAAAAAGGGGGAACTTTTGGGGGAAGGAAAAGGGAGATGGGAAGCAGCTCGCACAGATTGGGGTCTTTTCAGAACCTCAGGGGGGCGCAAGCAAGTTGGACAGACCCGCGGAAACAAATAAAGTTTAAAGATAAG
>KV908454.1:125442-140442 GCA_002005505.1 Botryococcus braunii
TGACGGCACTTGTACTGCCGGGATCCTCAGGAGAAACACTGGCGGCCCCGCGAGGCGACACTGGGGGGCCCGGTCCCGCCGGCCTGCGGGAGCCACCCCGAGTGGGTTTGGATGCTGATTCAGGCCCCGGACACCGGTCCCCGGTCTCTGGGGGAGGGCCCAGGGGTGAAGGGAGCTGCGGCCGGGCAGACAAGGAAGGAATGGACTGGGTTGGGGAGGAAGTGGAAGGGGTGGAGCCACGCAGGGGAGGGGCGGACTTGCGCAGGAGCTTTCGGAGGCCGAGACCGGGTGTCGACGGTCTCCCCGGACCAGTCCCGAGGGAGCTGAAACCAGTTCTCGAAAGCCTCCCCGGCCCCCCAGCTGGGAGGCTTGGACCCGGAGTGTCCATGGGAACAGCTGCTGAGTGCGGATCTGCTCCAGCAGCACCCGCACTGGCCATGGGAGCACGACTGTTGCGGGTGCTGCAGGCCTGCACATGAAAAGCAAAATGGAATACAAAATGGAATGCGAATGGGAACGCAAGATGGAATGCGAAATGGAATGCGAGATGGAATGAGAAATGAAATGCAGAATGGAATGCGAGCTAGAATAGGAAATGTCACAGACAGACAGCCAGGCTGGAAGGGGCTGTTTGAATTGACCTGTCCCTGACCCTGTACTGGGGGGGGGGGGCGGCACATTCACACACACAGCGGGGGAAAAAGCGGGGGGGGGGAAGAGAGAGAGAGAGAGAGAGAGAGAGAGAGAGAGAGAGAGAGAGAGAGAGAGGAGAGAGAGAGAGAGAGAGAGAGAGAGAGAGAGAGAGAGATAGAAAAAGCGCGAGAGGGGGGGGAGGGACGGTGGAACAGAGGAGTGAAACAGGAAGAGGAAGCAGAAAGACAGAAAGATAATGAACAGAACATGAATTTGGAGGAGGAGGACCAAAATAGATGCAGCAAAGATTAGTTGACATGGGTTTAACAGGGTCGTGTAGAAGTAAAACCCACCGATAGACGTGAGGGAGGATGGAGAAGGGCGGCATGGTGAGCACCCAGGGCAGCAGGGGTCCGAGGTTCTGATGTACCGCCGACGCCTGAGGGACTGGGCGGTACAGCGGGGCTTGCTGTTGGTACTTCTGACCCGCGTGTCCCGAACCCCTCCTCCTCTATTTTCATGCCCTCTATCTGTGAGACCCCAAAACGTGGTGTCTCTTTCTCCATTCTGCAAATTTGCACGGGGGTTGCTCCATATTAACAGTTTCACAATCATGGCACAATCATAGTGTGCATGTCTTCAATGAAAAGAGAAAACCACCGCTGCCGCTGTCTAGCAACTCTACATGCTTTTTCCCCCGACCAGCTGCAGACATCCACCTGTACCTCCCTCCATCCCTCCCTACCTTCCTCCCTCCCTTGTGCGTGCTCATGTGTGTGTGAGTATGCGCTCGCGCGCGCGCGCGCGCGTGTGTGTGTGTGTGTGTGTGTGTGTGTGTGTGTGTGTGTGTGTGTGTGTGTGTGTGTGTGTGTGTGTGTGGGTGGCATAAGTCTTAAGGCGATAGGCTAGAGACGGAAGTCTGATGTACCTCGCAGGAAAACACAAAGCTCACGAGCCTGGGATGCTGCTCCCCGATTCTTTGAAGAACCGCATCAGGGACGGTGGCGGTGGACGAGTGGTGGCCCCACTGCTCCAGCTCCTCCTCAGAGGGAGCTCCGACCTGCGCCAATCAAAGATGTACAACTGCAATTCGCAAGACTCAAGCAGCAGCAGCCTTCAAATAAATCCTAGCCCTTCTGGATCTGTGAAATTAACGGTGCAAATACGTAGGACGACGCTCTGTAGGACTAGGAGATAAACCGGATTTGAACTTTGGGGATGAGGCAGAGATTTGGGGTACGGGGCCTGGTGGCGCCTGCCCCGCCTTCCCAACACACACATACACACACACACACGCACACACACACGCACACACACACACACACACACACACACACACACACACACACACACACACATGCACACACACACACATACATGCGCAACACACATACTCTCTTCCTCTCCCCCCCCCCTTCCCCTCTTTCCCTTCCTCCTCTCACTCTCGCTCTCTCTATGCGCTCTCCCCCCCCCCCGGATCCCCTTTGACAGAGGGCGGGCGGGAGGAGCAAAGCCGTGGGGAGAGCACCAAAAAATGCAGGAAACCTGGTGCTACTTATGTCAAAGCAGCATACGATAATCTACGGAACCATGTGCTGAATTGAGGGAAGTGTATCACACCTGGGACCTGTGAACTGGGACCAGGGGTGCCGACCCCTCCTGGGGGGCTCCCGTGGCGCCTGCGGCATCCGGCGGGCAGCAGAGGGAGTCGTATGTATCGGAAAGCGTGTGGGCGCGCAAAGTGAACAGGTCTCTGAGCTCTTCGCTGCTGAAGGACGAGGAGCCGGCACCCTCCGCCCGCGAATTCACCACGCTCTGCAGACCCTCCTTCGAGAGCTGCCTCTGGAAGACCTGCAAGAAGTGCAGCCCAACCCTTTGGATGAGGCCACATGCGACGGGGCGGGTGCTACGGGTAAGACCCGTGTTCCTTTAGCATTGGGTCACATGGTGGTCACATGGACAGGAGGAACATCACATCAGCTTGTCACATGACTAGGATTGGGTGACATGGTCCCATGGACGGGGGGAACATCATGACAGTTTGTCACGTCACGGACGACAACTTGGTGGCGGGTCCCTTGCATCACCATTCTATGATCACACACACACACACACACACACACACACACACACACACACACACACACACACACACACACACACACACACACACACACACACACACACATACACACACACACACACACACACACACACACACACACACACACACACACACACATAAACACAAGCAGGAAACAGGAGGCTAGAAAACAAACCCCACCTTTTCCTCGATGGTGCCTGTGGTCAGGAAGCGGTACACAAACACACGTTTTTTCTGGCCATCCCGCCACACCCGCGCTGCTGCTTGCTGCCCCGGATCCCCAAGACCCCCTTCAAGATCAGAAAGCCTCGTATCTTTACCAACCTGTGCTTATTGCGCCTGCACCATTCTGTTATACAAGATAGAATGCATGCATGTCTGTGCGTTCATGTGTGTGTGAGCGCGCCTGCGGGGTGTTTGTGTGTGCATGCGTGTCTGTGCGTTCATGTGTGTGTGAGCGCGCCTGCGGGGTGTTTGTGTGTGCATGCGTGTCTGTGTGTTCATGTGTGTGTGAGCGCGCCTGCGGGGTGTTTGTGTGTGCATGCGTGTCTGTGCGTTCATGTGTGTGTGAGCGCGCCTGCGGGGTGTTTGTGTGTGTGTGTGTGGGGGGGGGGTGGTGTGGGGGTGTGTATGTTTGTGTGGTGGGGGGGGGCGGTGCACGCGTTCGCATGCGTGCGCGCGCACATGCATTCTTGAGAAAGGGCAGAAGGCCAGGGAGGTGGGCAGCTCACCTTGTCATTTGCAGGGTTCCAATCTGCATGAGCAACACAACCCCAAAAGGCCCGTAGTTAGTCTCGATTCAACCTACAATTGTTCCAAGGTCAGGGGACAGGGGAAAGGGTGGAAGAAACAGGAGGTTGTCCGAACCAAATCCAAAATTCCAAGAGAAACGAGACGGGGGATGGGGAAAACGCCGTGAGAAAAGCATGGGCAACCAGATACTTGACCAGGGATCTTGTGAAATTCATTTCAATCCAAGGGCTTCGACAGTGCAGATGGCTGTGTCAATTGGGATTTGAAGTTTGTATGTGTCTGTTTGTGGTTGTGTGTGTGTGTGTGTGTGTGTGTGTGTGTGTGTGTGTGTGTGTGTGTGTGTGTGTGTGTGTGTGTGTGTTTGTGTGTGTGTGTGTGTGTGTGTATGTGTGCGTGCGCGCGCGCGCGTGCGCGTGCGTCGTCTGCTCGTCGGTGCTTTTGTGCTTGGAAATGTATACGCATGCACGCCTTGAGCAAAACAGGGCAGAGGGCGAAAAGGGGCAGAGACAGAGAAGGAGAGGGTGGAATGGGAGGAGGACAAGGCGACTCAGTATTAAAAGTGAATATGGTGAACCCAATGGAATGAAAAGGGACGCGCCGGGATCAAACAAAATGAGGCGGTTTCCTCCAATCAGGTTAAGACCGCAGCCGCCCGCCTTGCTGCTGAGCAAGAACACAAACTGGCGGTCGGCCGGATCATTAAACTGTTTGACCAGCTTCTGACGCTTGTTGATGGTGGTGCTCCCATCCAAGCGTAGACAGGGGTACTGCGCATGCGATGACCGCATCAGCATATTCTGTGCCTTGTTGCACGTGTTTCATAGTGAAATATGACTTTCAGCAACCTCTGTCAGGGCACCGAGAAACCATGATGGGTGCGAAGTGCGCTGAGAGACCTCTTTGCTTTGCGCTTCTCTACAAAAGGGACAAAGAGGGGGAGACAAATTAGGGGGAGAGGGATCAGGAAGAGAGAAAAGCAAGGGAAGGAGGGGGGGAGGGAGGGAGGGATGGAGGGGTGGAGGGGAAGAGGGAGGGGGAGAGAAATGGGGGGAGAGGGAGGGGTGGGAGAGAGAGAGAGAGAGAGAGAGAGAGAGAGAGAGAGAGAGAGAGAGAGAGAGAGAGAGAGAGAGAGAGAGAGAGATAGATAGCACAACATCTTCCTTCTACAAGGGAGCGAATAATCAAGTGTCCGAGGTCATGTTAAGAGGACGAAAAGGGGCGCGCACCCCTTTTTCCCGGCACAGGGTGGCGAACAGGTCGAGCGTCTGCGTGTAGTTGGAGACGATGACGATGCGGTCCTGCGTGTCCCGCCGAAGAGCCTCCAGCATCAGAGCTGCGAGGGCGAATTTGCCGGACAGCATCTCCCAGCCGGGCGGCATGGCCCGCCCTGGCCGCCCAGCCCTCCCGTCGTCAAATACGCCCGGGAGGAAGAGCTCCGCGCACCCCTGCATTTGCCCAGCTGCGTGACTCGGACCCCTCCCTGGGTGGCGGGGTGGGAGTTCGGTTTGGTCGTCCGTGTGGGAGGGTGTGTGCGTGTGTGTTTGTGCGTGCGTGCGTACGGGCTCCTGTGTGTTGGTGGGTGGATGGGTCGGGGGGGGGGTGTGTCTGTGTGCTTGTTTTGTGTGTGTGTGTGTGTGGGGGGGGGGGAGAAGATAGAGAGCGAGAGAGAGAGAGCGAGAGAGAGAGCGAGAGAGAGAGACAGAGAGAGAGAGAGAGAGAGAGAGAGAGAGAGAGAGAGAGAGAGAGAGAGAGAGAGAGAGAGAGAGAAAGAGAGGAGGGGGGGAAGACGAGGAAGGTGAGGGGAAGCGGGCAGAACCTCAAAGCCTTCCAGGCGGCCCTCCTTGCCCTCTTTGGAGTGCAGAGCGTCGTAGATGAGGCGCGGGTGGTTGCACAGCTTCTTCAGAGCGGTGATGGCAGTTAGAACGGAAACTGCCTTGTGGCCAGCCAGAAGGCGCCGGGCCGCGTTTGACTCCAGAAAGTGGCGGTACAGGTTCTCCTGCAGTTCTGTGAAGTTGCAGCACACCACTTCCACCACCTGTACTCCCCAACGGCCCTGACTCCGTGTACCGCCATGTCCATTGTTGGTTTATGTAATGCCGGCTCGGGCTCTGGCAGTACTGAGTTGACAGCCGCTTTACCAAAATATGCTCCTTAAATGGCAGACCAATTGCTGGTATGTTGATGGAGGAGGTTTCCCTTGCACTGTATATCCAGCTTCAATTTAACTTAAAAAAATGGGTAAATTTTTATTCCCGGGAGAAATTGCATGTCCGGAGTGCGTCATTTGCAGTACTCATTATGCCAAAATTTCCAAATGGGAAAGCATGTCCAGCTTGTTCAACAGAAACACTTATTTATTTTAAGTTATCAGGCACTCCCGCGATGCGGTCAACAAATTCTACGAATTACTATGATAATTTATATAACTTCTGGCACTCAAAACTGTTTATGATCATTCACAGGAATTCTACTATTTATTATAATTTATGTCACTGTCGGTAGTTAAGTTCTGTATGAACACATCGGGAATGCCCGAGCTTTAGGGGGACTGCCCTAGGGTTATGGAATAAGAAGCTGCTTGTTGTGCTTCAATCCCCAACATTGATTTCGGTGTATCATTCAAAATTCGGACGTGAAAGAAACGTAGTCGTTGGTCACCGCAAATTGCAGGAGTTAGAAACACACACACACACACACACACACACACACACACACACACACACACACACACACACACACACACACACACACACACACATGACGGCAAAAACCAGAACAGGGTGTGTGGTCCACCTTGGGAGGGAGATGTGCGCTGAGGAGGGCGTTGGTGCGGCGCAGAATGAACTCGTTCACGATCCCGCTCAGCTCGGTGGAGCGCTCCTGCGCCAGCTCAGCATCCGCCTGGCTGGCGTCGGGCTCCCGGCCCCGCAGGATTGGCACCTCGTAGTACCGGCGGAACTGGGACGGGGTGCCCAGGACCCCGGGGTTGCAGAAATTCACCATCGCATAAAACTGCACCCCCCCTAGCTCCTGATTAGGTCCTGATGAAGTCGGGAGTGAGTCCTATTCAGGCTACCCAAAGTGTTTCTGCACATCTCATCATGCCCTAGTGGGCTAGGCAGCAGCAATTCTCATCCTCCTCCTCTTCCTCCTCTATGTTCTTCTTCCCATTAACCAGTGAAAATACTTAATGTCGATTCATCCCTATTAATACTGATATGCAGTTCCAGACAGAACAGCAGCCCATGCCAGGCCCGTGTATCCCTACAAGCCTTAGAGCTGCTCATTCCTGCCTACACCCGCGGCCGCCAAACACGGCACCCCCCTGATGGATCTCTACCCCCATGCCCCATCCGGTAAGAAAAACTAATCTCCCCTTTCAATTGCCTCCTCCTCTTGTCATGTTCCCTCTCCCCTCGTCTCATGCCGCCCCTGATCTCCCCCCTACCCAACCTAAAGGACTTTGCCTCCTCTTTGTCTTCTTCTTGTTCTTGTTCTTCTTCTTTTTTGTCTTCTTCTTCTTCTTCTTCTTCCTCCTCCTCCTCTTCTTCTTCATCTCCATCTTCTGTCCCTGTCGTCCTCCTCGTTGTTGCTGTTGTGGTGGTGTTGTGTGTGTGTGTGTGCGTATGAGAGGGGGGGTTGGGTGGGAGTGGGTGTGTGTGTTTCCATACCTCGTCCAAGTGGTTCTGCATTGGAGTCCCCGAAAGCAGGACCCTCCTCTTGCATGCCAGGCTGTCCAGGGCCTGCTCCCCAGCAGGAAGCCCCACGTTACTTCCACTGTTACAACCCTAACTTCCAGTGTTGAAATCCTTGCATCGAGGGTTACAACCCTCATGGGGTTCAGCTCTCGAAGGAAGTCCCGCATCACTCCCGTCGTTAGCCCTCTAAATTCCCCCATCAGCCCCAGTGTTGTAACCCTAAGTCCACATCAGTCCCGAATTTGTAACCCTAAATTCCACGTTCCCTGTGCTTTGTAACCCTAAGTTCCACATCCCCTGTGCTTTGTACCCCTAAGTTCCACATCCCCCGTGCTTTGTAACTCTAAGTTCCATATCCCCTTTGCAAATTTGTTCTGTAAGTCCCGGTGCTTTAACCCTACGTCTGCTAAATGTGTATGGACACGTACACTGAAACTGTGCTTACAACTACGGGGTTCAAGGTTTTGGGGGATAGCCTAACCCGAATCGCATAGACATCATGGACTACAAAGTGTGTTGATAAACCTAGATTTGTCAAACGGTCGTCACGTTTGCTTCGGCACTGGCCGCTTTCGAAACAAATACTGAGTTCTATCACTGCAACAAGCACAACTAGACATCTGGGCATGGGGAAACCCTCCTCCTCCAGCAGGTGTCAAGGAGAGTAAGGACCCTCCCCATGTGTAGAAAGGAGAGTATGGCCCCTCCTCCAGCAGGTATCAAGGAGAGTAAGGCCCCTCCCCATGTGTATCAAGGAGAGGATGGCGCGCACCTTGTTGGTGAGGGTCTGCTCGTTCTTGAGTCTGTGCGCCTCATCACAGATCAGCAGGTCACAGGCCGCACCTCCCTTGAACTTGTCCGCGTGCAGTCGGAAGGTCTCGTACGATACTATCAGCACCTGAACAGGCAATCCCACACCTTAGCCGTATACTACAGCACCTGACCAGGCAACCCCATCCCCAGCAGCAGCACCTGAACAGGCAAAACCCAAAAGTCGTAGCAGGACCTGTGCAGGCATCCCCGGACCCCAGAGTGCTTGTGATACAGGCAACGCCACACCGACTAGTAGCACCTGAACAGGCAACACCACCCTACAGTATCACCTGAACAGGCAACGCCACGCCTCAGCAGTAGCACTCGAGCAGGCTACTCCATAACTCAGCAGGAGCACCTAAACAGGCTACCCCACCTTAGCCGTACCACATAAACATGCAACCCCATACAGTGGCAAACGCGCCTGAACAGGCAACACCATAACCAGCAGTAATACCTGACAAGGCATCTGGAGCACAAGAAAATGCAGAGACGATTCACCAAGGTCTACCAGATGGGTGCACCATTACTTAGAAGTTATTGCCATGGAGAGAGAGAGAGGGGGGGGGGGGAGAGAGAGAGAGAGAGAGAGAGAGAGAGAGAGAGAGAGAGAGAGAGAGAGAGAGAGAGAGAGAGAGAGAGAGAGAGAGAGAGAGAGAGAGAGAGCGCCTGTATGCACTTGCTCTCAAACATCCACATCGGCGGATAACCGCAAGACATGCGCGGAACAGACCTGGAAGGGGTTGCGGGGGCTTAGAAATTGCGCAACGCTAGATATGACATCGTCTCGAGATGACTCGCACAATGGCAGCGTCCTCACTTTCCCCTGCATGACACCAACGTACTTGACTCGCAGCCAGCATGTTCAGCAAGCTCCTGGAACGAGTCCAAGACTATCCATATGCATGTCAAATGAAATAGATTTATCATTAGATTGGTCAGCCTGAACCATTTGATTGGGAAGCCTGCATGACACCGACAAACTTCAGATGCAGCCACTGTGTTGTGACGCAGCCCGTGTCAAGCAAGCCTCTAAGAAATTCCAAGACTGTGCATACGCATGTCCGATGCAATAGATCTATCACTGGATTGGTGAGCTTCAACCACCTCTTTCCCCCGACCAAGGTGGTATGGCTTTGCTCGTGTGGGCGGGCGTGCATGTGTGTGTGTGTGTGTGTGTGTGTGTGTGTGTGTGTGTGTGTGTGTGTGTGTGTGTGTGTGTGTGCATGTGTGTGCTGGGGGGGGGGGGGGGAAGGCTCGCAGTATGCATGCATGCACGACGGCGAATGCCTAGACAATTGCAGAGTACATGGCCCCACTTGCTCTGTGCACCTGTTGTGGGGTGTACAAGTGTGCTTGCGGAGTGTACATTTGTGTATGGGGAGTGCTGACAAACTGAAAGAAAAGTTCGGACACAGACACACACACACACACACGCACACACACACACACACACACACACACACACACACACACACACACACACACACACACACACACACACACACACACACACACACATGAACGGGAGGGGTGAGCTGGACCTTGAGCCATTTGCTGCATTCGGAGTCCCAATTGTTAACCAAGCTGGTTGGGCAGCAGATGATCACCCGCTTGGCTATGGGGTTGCCTCCCAAGGCCTCGTGGCCGGACTGCAGCAGGGTCCAGAGCAGTGTTATACCCTGCCAATCCCCCACGCACTGCTACTCAAAGAGCGTCATGCCCTCCAAACCATATGCAAGGCGAAAGGAGCGTTTCGAAACTTCGTTTTACCGTGCCAAGCCAACATGCACTGTTTCAAACAGTGTTGTGCCCCTGCCAAACCATATTCAAGATTTTAAAAATGAGAGTTTTACCCTGCCAAGCCCCCATACACTTCTACCAGTGTCGTACCCCAGCCAAACCACATGCAAGATTTTCAAAATGAGCGTTTTACCCTGCCAAGCCCCATACACTGCTACTAGTGTCATACGCCTGCCGAACCATATGCAACATTTTCACAATGAACGTTTGACCCTGCCCTGCCCCCACGCACTGCTACTAAAAGGGTGTCACGCCCCTGCCAAACCTTATGCAAAACTTTCAAAATGAGCGTCTTACGCTGCCATGCCCCCATACGCTGCTACCAAAAAAGTGTCATGCTCATTCAAACCATATGCAACTTTTCAAAACGAGAGTTTTACCCTGCCAAGCCCCCAAGGCCTCTGGGCAACACTGGAGGAAAAACGTCACCTGGAGGGTTTTTCCGAGGCCCATGTCGTCAGCAAGGATGCAGCCCTGCCCCTCAAACTTTCGCAGTCCCGTGACGCACTCAAACATGAAAGCGACGCCCTCGCGCTGGTGGGGCCTTAGCCAGCACGTCAGCATCTTATCCACCCGCACAGGCTCCCCCTCAAATCCCTCAGGCGGCTCCCACAGCACCAGGGGGTTCGTGTCCACTGCCTCCTCCTCCGCCTTGCCTGCCTGCTGGACAACAACCCCACAGTGCTTGCTTCGCGAGCGGGTTCAGTGCAGTCACTCCAGTTGGATACGGTCCATTCCTGGTCCGAAGTGCGTGCTTGCATCCCTTTCCTCAAAAACCGAGTCAAGTTACCTGCCAAACTGATAGGGTTCATACTAATTTGGCTGCCAAGTACACCCCGAACATCCCCCTGCCCCCCCCCCCCCCACACACACACACACACACACACACACACACACACACACACCCACCCACATGTGTGTCCGAAGTCCCACTTATGGCCTGCCCCCAACCAAGGTACTTCATGCAAATCACCACACCCAGAGCTTGCCCACGTACACCTGCAGCCTTCAAGGAGCTTGTTAACCCCACATCACCAACATATGGTTCTGCACACATGGCTCATCAATGACAAACTGCTAGTTCATTCACATTTGTCTGTGCTAACTCAGTACCCTTCCCCCGCATCCCAGCTTTGTGCCAGCCCGTCCAGATTTGAGGCACACGAAGTGGGAGATCCCTGTTGTTGGCGACAGTTTGTGTGTTCAAATCCATTCTTTGAGTTGTAATCCATCAATCAGGCTGTGCATCCTGATACACTTTCAGGGTTGAAATGCATCAATCCCCTCCGTCCGGCCACTCGAAGATGCTCAAAGGGGCTTAAACATGGTGGCAGGATGCTAGAGTGAAACCATTTTATTTGCAATTATATTCCCCCCATGGAATTGCTGATGAAAAGGTGCCGCTGCAGCAGTCTCATTTGGGGCAATGCAAAGGGTTGCAGAAGAAGGTAGAGTCTCTTCTGCATTGTCACATACCTCGGTGTCTGTGCATGGACTACTTGGCACAAAGACTGTCTTCAGTTCGGGGAGTTTGGAACCGCTACCCCACGGCACAAACACATGGCGCTTGAACAACTTTCTCCGCAGCTCCTGCATCCACATGGTACAGGCCTTCTCATACACTTTTGAAAATGGTTTCCACTGTCTTTACCCCTCCCACCCTTATCTGCCCCCCCCCCCCCTCCCCCCCCCCCTCTCTCTCTCCCTCTCACTCCCTCTCTCTCTCTCTCTCTCTCTCTCTCTCTCTCTCTCTCTCTCTCTCTCTCTCTCTCTCTCTCTCTCTCTCTCTCTCTCTCTCTCTTTCTCTCTCCCCCCTCCCCCCCCCCCCCTCCTCTCTCTCCTCTCTCTCCTCTCCTCTCTCTCCTCTCCTCCTCTCTCTCTCTCTCTGTTCTCTCTCTCCTCTCTCTTTCTCTCTCCTCTCTCCTCTCCTCTCTCTCTCTCTCTCTCTCTCCTCTCTCTCTCTCTCTCTCTCTTCTCCCCCTCTCCTCTCTCCTCTCCTCTCCCTCCCTCTCCTCCCCTCCTCCCTCCCTCTCTCCCCCCCCCTCCTCTCTCTCTCTCTCCTCTCCTCTCCCTCTCTCTCTCTCTCTCTCTCTCTCTCCTCCTCTCCTCTCCTCTCTCTCCCCCCCCCCCCCCTCCCTCCTCCCTCTCTCTCTCCTCTCTCTCCTCTCTCTCTCTCTCTCCTCTCTCTCTCTCTCTCTCTCTCTCTCTCTCTCTCTCTCTCTCTCTCTCTCTCTCTCTCTCTCTCTCTCTCTCTCTTCTCTCTCTCTCCCCCTCCCCCCCCTCCCCCCCACCTCCCCCCCCCCTCTCTCTCTCTCTCTCTCTCTCTCTCTCTCTCTCTCTCTCTCTCTCTCCTCTCTCTCTCTCTCTCTCTCTCTCTCTCTCTCTCTCTCTCTCTCTCTCTCTCTCTCTCTCTCTCTCTCTCTCTCTCTCTCCCCCCCCCCCCAACCCTCCCGCCCTCCCTCCCTCCCTCCCTCTCTCTCCCCCCTCCAGGGAGAATGGCCCCTCCGCGACAAATCTCGCGGCATGTGCGCTGTGTCAGTCCCAGGGCCATGCACCTTGGGCAGGACCACAAGTGATTTGCAGGAAGAAATGGCAGGGGCTTGAGACAGGACCCACCGCTGAGCAGCTTGAGGCAGTGGGATGAGGAGACTTGAATGCCCGTCGCAAGACAACTTCTGCTCCATCTACGGAAAGGACTTTGCTGATGAGAGGCCGCCTTTGGATGTCGAGCCTGCAAAAGTCACATCAATCCACCCTCTTAGGCCTCCCAAGCTGTGCAGCTTCCCCATGTCCGCAAGATATTGCACCCATAATATGATTTTCTGACACGGCTAGGTGCCAAGGTGCGTACTTGTTGCTCAGCAGAGCCTGCACATTCCGTTCTCGCAGCGCTTGCAGCTCAGCCTGAGTAGGAGGCCTTTCCTCGTCATCGAATTCCAATGAGCTTGTTGTAGTGCAATGCTCTGCAAGCCCAGCATGCAGGCAGTGAGACAGAGTTGCCCAGGTCCTCCCAAACATGCAGCTGCATCATGGTTGGGTCCATGAGTGTTGAGAGGCACAGTCGGTCAGGATTCTTGAATGGCAGAAATAGCGGCTGGAATTGGAGCAGAGTGCCTGGTGAAGCAGGTGTTGTGGTACCTACCAGATGGGGACTCTTCTGGGTCATCTTCCTTATCACTATCTGACACCACGGTATCATCCATCATGCTTGCCACTCGTCAATACCGATGATGATGCTACTTTAAGTTGTCTCGCTGAAAATATGTTCGGCTAAACGAGCTGCTGGGGTTTACTTGTGCCAAAAGCATGACTTCAGGGGCTAAAGCCTGCCCTGGCTGACAATTAGTCTTGGATGCCAGAAAGTGCAATCTATTTCGTATCTGCGCCCACATGCAGTGACATTCGCGGGAACCATGAAGTCAAAGCCGGAGGGTGGCTAGCAACTTGAGCATCGGGTCAACATCGGGTGCTGCAGTCGGTATGGGACATTGAACGAGCGATTCCTTTTCCCATACCTTCCACATGTTGCGCTTAAAGGAGGCCGACACGCGTGCAGGTGCATAAGAGTCGCTAGCCTAATTGCTAGTAGACAGCTGCGATTTGAAACCTGAGGATCGGTCTGCTACCGCGCCAGCACTGTACTACGGTTCCTCGGATGTACGGGTAGGCCTACCCGTCCATCTCTAGAGGCCGACTATGGTAGTCGGACTATCGTTGGCCACGCAGGTCCGGCACCCAGCGGCATTTGCCCAGATTCTGAGCCTGGATCTATCATTCCTTCCTTCCTTCCTTCCTTCCTTCCTTCCTTCCTTCCTTCCTTCCGCACTCACGATGAAAGATTCACCCAATGACTTTGTCGAAGGCCAGTTCCAGCTGACAGTTGAAAGAATGGATCCACCTCCGGAGTGTGTTCCACCCGGTGAAGATGATTTGTCCATACAGGCGGGCTGCAACAGGTTTGGGCTCATGACCAAAGCCCCTGGACTCCAGTTACTTCAAATCTTGGTAATCCTAGGATAACCCTTGATAATCCTGATTATAATTATAACCCTAATTAGGCCTAGCGCGTATGCTCCTGGCAGCTTCTGGTTCACTGCCGGTCTTGCAAGAAAGGCCCCGACCGGCAGTGCCCTTGTGCAGGGGGCTTGCAATTGCTGATGCAAATTGCCTCTTCACAGGCTAAAGTAGATGCAATCATCTCCATGCATTCATATGTCTGGTACCTCTCAAGGTGTTGCACACTTACATGCATCATGATCAGCATGTCTTTCATAATCAGTTTTACTTGCACATGTGTACACATGTATATGCTGCTAGACTGGCGCCGCTGAGATCCTGCCTACTAAAATTTACTAGCATTCAGCTCTGAACATGTGTACACTGGCGAGTGCATGTGCATGTCGTGGGTTCCTGCAGCTTATAGTATATAGTGTCATGCATGCGCCGGCCTGATCCATACGTATGTATACATCCAAGTTGACATTTTCACTGAAGCAGGTAGCTTCTCAATCTATATATTGTCTGTAATGCTATCATGCATGATCATGAGGCTGAGTAAAAGGATGAATCTTCATTCGAGCATGTGTAGCTGGAGGTTCCGCCAAGCTATGAGAATATTGATGGCACACCTTCATCAGCGTTGACCCTACAGGTACCTGCAGCTGCTAGTTTGCACGTATACAAGTATACATAGCCATAGCCTTAAGCTTAAAGCTTTGATAGAACTGCTTCCTCATGAGGGAGCCTTTGCTTACATTTCTAGATCTTGATATCATGGGCCTAAGTACAGCTGAGAGGGCATGCGCTTCATCAGTGACCAGAGTAGGACAAGATATCTTACTGCTATTCGACATCGGGAATCACCGGAAGCTGCCGATGTGCTACGCGTGGTGATCGGGTCTTGTGGAACGGACCCTCCTAGAACTCGTATAGCTTTATCTGCAACGTGGCAGGATCTGTGCTGTATCCGCTGTACTTGCAATTTCCGTTAGCCACTGGGCTGGGAGGCAACAGTTGTTAGGAAGGCAGTGAATTAATGGAGAATAAACACTGTTTTCCTACTTTTAAAATGTTTTCTGGCGTGATTATCGCCTTCCTTGCCCTGGGGCTCCAGCGGAGCGGCGCTGTCCGTCTGATCGATGACCGGAGCATAAACCCCTTGCTTCTTAAAGATGGTAAAACAGTATAAGTTTTACA
>KV908454.1:145442-157942 GCA_002005505.1 Botryococcus braunii
CATAAAACTTTAGCTGGCATTGCTCTTTTCCAGTACCTTGCAAGGTCCAGAACCTTTTGACCTTGATCATCAGTGAGAAAAGGGGTAAGTAGCCTGCGAGACCCCGCCATTTTTCTGCACCAGAGAATCAAATATGCAGCGTTAAGGTCTTCGACATTTCGAGTCCATTCCAAGGTACGAGTCTGTGTTGGAGGCGCTTGAGCATGTTGGTCAGTTGACTAAGATAATTACATACGACTTCGCTTGATCAATTCACAATTGTTGGATGAACATAAAAAAGGTGAAATATACATAAATATCCCTATCAATGGCTCAGCAAAGTACAGGCAACAGCGTCAGGAACTACGCCATGTCCAGATTACAAGGCAACGGCAGCACTGCAGGTGCGTCTTTTGGACCTCAAATGCCCGCTAAACCAAACGTCTGAACAGCTCCCTACCATGTGCAGTTCCAAAAACGTATTGCTGCCCAAGCACCAACAATAGAAAACAAAAGCGTCGCCATTGGCGCACGGCCACCCGCTCCTAAGGACTGGGCAGCGGCAAATAGTGTTCCAGCTGACACGACTCCAATGGTTGAATGAATGGCAGCTGCAATGGAATGGGCCACTATGCCGTTTGCGACAAATCCCAGTGCAGCAAGTATCAACTGGGCTACTAATGGGCCCAGAACGAACCCTACAAGCGCACGTAGTGCGATACAGCTGGCAACCATTCCTGCATCTCCATAAACTTCGGTCATTCATCTGTACGTATGCCGATGAACGTGACGACGTCTTGAAGAGTAATTCTGTGTATACCAAGTACCTTCCAACATATGCAATGTTATTCCTACCTACGAAAAGATGTATGACGGTCAACCAGTCGCCGATGCTGTAGCTGTTTCGTACTTCGTCGTGGCGGAATGCTATCAGCACTGGATGAATAACAGGACCTTAGCAATCACACTTGATTTTCTGCATTCTTAATTTGATTTGAGTATCTTTTAGGTCTTCCCAGCATGCTTTTGCTCCCATGACTCACAAAGGAACCCGTGACGTTCACGGCAACTTGTGGACACGTGGGTCAACTAAGATGACTCTTCTCGGGTAACCCGACAATACAGATCACTTAATAGGGTATACCCTAGTAGGGTAAACCTACTCTTCTGTGTAAATGAAGACCTCCCCCTTGTCTCTCTCTCTCTCTCTCTCTCTCTCTCTCTCTCTCTCTCTCTCTCTCTCTCTCTCTCTCTCTCTCTCTCTCTCTCTCTCTCTCTCTCTCTCTCTCTCTCTCTCTCTCTCTCTCTCTCTCTCTCTCTCCCTCTCTCCCGGGAGAGAGGGGGCCCCCTCTCTCTCCCCCTTCGCTACCTCCCCCCCTCTCTTGCCCCACGTCACATATATTGAGTATCCAACCATAGCCATGTAGCAGCCGACAGGACAGATCAGTGCTATCAGCTGACTGAAGAAATGCTGGTTTCATATATGTACTCCAACAATGTCATTGAAACCAACCTTCTAAGCCAACACACAGATTTGAGGCCATGGGACGAAAAGCTACACTATGTACTTGCAGATATCAGCGTAGGAGACGAAAAAGTTCTGGAAGCTGTTCCAATCAGCTGTTGCTGTGTACAGGTGGCACTGGAGGAGGGACTGCAGCCGCTGCATCTGCCGCAGCTTCAGCATCAGCTGCTAATGCGGCTGCAGCATCATCCGCTGCGACTGTTGCAAACTGTATGCTCACTTCTGATATGGTCGTTTCACGTCCACTGCGGCCATACACATTCCATCTCCATTCTAGTGCCACCCATTTAGATAGTTAAGAATATTAAAAAAACAAAGTTGTTGGCTATTTCGGGAAATCACGCACGCGAGCGCGCGCTCGCGCGCATAGACACACACACACACACACACACACACACACACACACACACACACACACACACACACACACACACACACACACACACACACACACACACACACCACACACACACACACACACACACACACACACACACACACACACACACACACACACACACACACACACACACACACACACACACACACGCACGCACGCACGCACTCAATCCGGTGCACGCATGCGCATGGTCACCTGTATCTGTACGTCCGTGCACGTGCCCAAGTCTACATGTTGAACCACCCACATTACACATTGTAGTGTCATGATGACATCTCTGGCAACCTGCACGGGGGAAACGTAATAGGTTCGTACCTCATATTTTGAGCCTTGATTGAATTGTGTGGCCTCGTTGGAGCCCTCTCTTTTGTCGGAAGTCCTGCATGGCAACGCCCCTAGAGGTCCAGGCGCAAGTTAACTAGTTGACGACTGTTTGTTGGGCTGCCAAACAGGCGGTGGGGGCTCTGCTTCTGCATCAGCGGTACGCCAGTTCTTAGCTTGGGTTTGCTGCACGTGCAGTAGCTATATAGGAATGTTGAATCATGTATTGACTTTAGCGTATTCCAGTTTGCATCAGTTGATGGGGTGCCTGAAGTCTCAGATTGTAATTTACGCTGTGGAGTGCAGAAAGTATACTTGTAGATCCTACATACTTTTGTAAATAAATACTTGAAAACTAAAGATTGCAGAGAAAGTCCCCTACGGTGTCTCGTGCACAGTTTCTCCAGAGCTCACCCTCAGGACATGCGCATTAGTATTGCGGTTGGCTCTTAGTTTTCGCCCAGGCCTTTGACCTAGCGTAAAGTTTGGAATTTTTACTCGAAGGCTACTGGGACCTAGACTAGCATTTGTGGCCCTTGCATGAAATTCATAGTTTATAATAATGATACTAATAAAAAGTATACCTGCCCATGACGTCAGTCAACCGGCATCTGCTAACTCCGGATAGCCAGGCAAATATTTCTGAGCTCGCTAGGGCAGGTATAGCAACAATGCAATGACGGGGGGTGTTTTGTGCGAACTTCAGGCCGCATCTGCAGCAGCTTCCTCCGCCGCTTCAGCTGCAGCTTCTGCGGCAGCAGCAGGTAAGGTGTAATGAAATGTATCACATGCTACAAAATTGTAACATTTTTCATATAAATCATACACATTTAAATGTGTATAATTTACATGACCGTTTTATGTAATATTACATAAAACGGTATTATAACGGTATTAAAACGGTATTATAACGGTATTAAAACGGTATTATAATAGGAGTGGGAGCTCGCGAGGCAGGTTCGTCCTACGTTGGCTGTCTATAGGGGTGGGAGGCAGGTTCGTCCAACGTTGGCTGTTGTCATACATGTTGGTGGCATCTCTGAAGCTGCAGCTTCAGCTGAAGCATGCCACATCTACAGCAATGTACACACCATGCGTGATCAATCGAACTTGCAAAGACATGCTCCATATGTAAGGTAGCATCATCAGGGGCTGCAGGGGTAAGAGGAAAGCTCCGAAGCTTTCCAGTTTGGTTGAGTTGGACCTGAAGTGGTCAGGAACGCTTTGGTAAATTCATCGGATGCATAAGAAACTTCTGGAACAGTCTTCAAGAGAGTTTAAATGCATTCCACACATGTGAAAGTAAATGCTTCATGCATGGCGTGTTTTTAAAATCCGGCATTGACATCTATGCTATCGCGCAACAATAGAGACCCCACGTATGCCCGTAGTCAGGCGTGTCCAAATTCAAAGCTAAAGTACGTGTGTGGTGCACGCTTGCAGGGGCTGCGTCTGCGTCTGCCAGCGCGTCATCGGCAGGTAAGTACAGCATTCTACTCAATCTGCAAATTAAGGACCCTGACAAACTTCATTCCAATGCAGAAAATTCAAGACACGGCCATATATGATCTCCCAGTGAGGGGTTGCTTGTGTCTTCGACAGACTCCCAACATTGGAGGCCTACCCCAGGGGTCCCAGGACCTACTCACACTAGTGAAGTACTTCGCAGTCAAATCGTTATTGTTGGGTCCAAGCCACCATGTCTCTCGGTGTACACGCGTGCTTGTCCACCAGGTCAATCTTTGAGAAATTGCTCCAAATTCTATCTCAAAACATCTGGGATCAGCTGAAGCGCTGGCGTGCTCACTCACACACACACACACACACACACACACACACACACACACACACACACACACACACACACACACACCCACACACACACACACACACACACACACACACACGCACACACACACACACACACACACACACGCACGCACGCACGCACGCACGCGCGCACGCTTCATGTGTGGCACATGTCGTGTCATTCCGTTGGACCAGGTATCAAGTAGAGCCTGTTTTCGAAAGATGTTTGCAGAGAAGGCAAGGAGTTTCCGGCCATGCGCTTGCATGCATGCATGCATGGCAGAGAATACATCTTTTTTCCTGCCAAGTTCTTCTCAAGGTACTAAATAAAATAAAGACAGGGGGTTTTTATCAGAATTAGTGCAACATATGTAAACCGGAGGTTACTGGATGCTCCTCAAGTTTGAGGAGCATCCGAGTGGTCGATCTACATGACCACTTGAATTGCATGCACATGCACAAGTGCACTGAAGTCTGACGTGGCGCATGTAACAGCTGCGGCAGCGGCAGCAACTGCCACAGCTACCAGCTGCGGCGCTTCTGCCACGGCATCTGCCAGCGCAGCGGCTGCAAGCGTAGCGGTGTGTCCCTCGCTCCCTCCCTCCCTCCCGCCCTCCCTCCCCCGGGGCCCCCTCCCCAGGCATGATCATTCATGAAGGACAATCGTGACCTACGGCTCAAGTGACCTGTGGCAAAGCCCCACCTGATGGCTCATCACGGCTAACCCCAAAATTACCATGCTCCACTTGTATGATGAAGTTCACATGTGGGCCTCAGCTGGGCCTTGCAGCGGGCCCGAACAGGGTTGGGTCCAACTAGTATAAATACTAGGAGATTATCCCAGACATTTCTGCCAAGAAATTTTCATGCGGTTACATTGTATAGTATTCAGAGTCCGTGGGGCCAAAGAATCCCGATTTGGGGGGGAAGTCCCAGTTGCAACCCCAAGAGTTCATTGATTCGCGCAAGAAACAATGAATGACCCGCATCAGTTTCTTGTGCGCGAGCTTGCAAGCTACAGCGTCAGGCCCAGGGGGGACTGTGCACGTGCAGGCATCCTCAGCGGCGGCAACAGCCGTACCGGGAATTACCATCAACCTAGCGCAGGCTCCGGCTCCTCCCGCTCCAGTGTATCCGCCCGCGTCTGCAAGCGCAAGTGCATCCGCGAGCGTGTCGACGTCCGTTCCCAGCGCCCAAGCAGTTCCCGCGTCTCAAATCGCCCCCACCAATCCGGTCAACCCAGTCAACCCTGTTGGTATGCACGCAATATTCCAGCCAACCCAGAGCTAATTTGATCCTGCTTTCCCACAGCCAGCTAAAATATGTATGCATATGCCGATCCAGGACTTTGACCGGAGACATCCGGCAGGAACAGTTTCGACTGGTGATCTGACATGTATGCAACTCGTTCCCATACTGTCTTTTGGGTCCCGAAGGTCCTCTGAGGCTTCATGCTCTAAGGATAATAGTACTCTAGGGTTCTTGTTGTGAGGGTTGTTAAATCTCGAAGGGTTCTTAAATCAAGTGTGTGTGTGTGTGTGTGTGTGTGTGTGTGTGTGTGTGTGTGTGTGTGTGAGAGAGAGAGAGAGAGAGAGAGAGAGAGAGAGAGAGAGAGAGAGAGAGAGAGAGAGAGAGAGAGAGAGAGAGAGAGAGAGAGAGAGAGAGAGAGAGAGAGAGAGAGAAGGGGGGAAGGCAGGGAGGGAGATATCACACCGCGCTTGTGAAGGGTTGAAAATGGTAAGGTCTGTGGTATAGGGCATAGATATGGCTATTCAGTATGATATGATGATTGCCGGGTATTTTTAAGCCTGCATCCTTAGGGAAGAAGAGTGGATAGCTCCGACCACATGGTTGTCACGTGTGCACACGCCTGCGCAGGTCCAGTTGTACCAGGCACCCCTGGAGTGCCACCTCGGCCTGGCGCCCCAGGTGTCCCGCCTCTTACTCCAGGTGTACCGGGGGTTCCCCCTCTGATTCCTGGGACGCCGGGAGTACCGCCTTTCATCATTCCTGGTACCCCAGGGGTCCCAGGGGTCCTCCCCACTCCCGGCCTTCCCGGCACCCCAGGCGTGCCTCCATTCGTAATTCCAGGAACGCCCGGGACACCGTTTGGCGTCATCCCCGGCACTCCAGGGGTACCTCCTCGAATCCCAGGGGTTCCTAGTGTACCGGCAGGCTTCGCAGGGGTCCCTGGGAGTTTTTCACCACCAGGGTCTCGGGGAACTCCTGGTCTCCCGGCATTTGCGTCAGTCTCTCCACCAGGGGCTCCATCCCTTCTCACACCTCCAGGTAATCCTGTCCTTGCTACTAAACAGCTGCCCTCCTCATTTCCCGCTCGACATGTTTAACGATCCACGCCCTGTTCCAGTACCTGCATCCGTGACTGAACATGCCCATCAACAATGCCGTGTAGTTAAAGCCAGATAGGGTTTGACAAGATCAGGCCCGTTTGCGCTAAGGACCAGTGCCTGCTAAATCAAGTGTGCATGGCATGCATTGATTTTTAAGCCTATAGCTATTTGCGAGTCGCTGGAGCGCGCCCCCAACATGCAACATACACACATACGTACATACACGCGCGCGCTCGCGCGCGCACACACACACACACACACACACACACACGCGCGCGCGCGCGCGCGCGCGCGCGCGCACACTCACTCACGCACGTGCGTGCGCGCATATCTCGCCCCCTCTGGGGGATATCCAGATCAATGTCCCTATAGAGTTATCTGCCTCCCTCCCTCCCTCCCTCCCTCCCTCCCTCCCTCCCCCTCCCTATCTCCTTCCCCCTCGCCACTGACTTTCTCAAGAGGGTAGGAGGGGGATCCCCTCAGTCACTACGACTATTCTTGATAAGGGTTCATTCCTGCGAAGCCTGCAATACCCACTTACCCTTTCTCGTCCCACAAAGAGAAATGTTTCCTATCTGAGCTGGGGAAGATTGTAGACCCCTGGGCCCTTTCGAGAAGTGGACGTTATTGACTCAGTCGGTCATCAAATCTATGATATCTTCATGTGTGCATCAGTACAGCCGCTCATCAACTTAATGATCCTCTTCATGCTGTACACATGCGTTTCATGTACTCAGTTGATATATATCACCTGCGCGATGCTTACCTGTGCCTCACGTGTCCAGGAGGTACAGGCGCAAGCGGCATCGTGGGAACGCCCATCACGACTGGGGCACCTCCAACACCTTCGGCATTTGGAACGCCCGCCACGACGTCCACCCCCGGGAGCCCCTTAACGCCCGCAACTTTGGGAACCCCCTCAAGCGCAGGAACGCCTGCCACGCCATCCAGTTTGGGAACGCCGCCGACCCCAGACTCCACCTCTAGTACCGCAGGAGTCCCTCCGGCGGCCCCGGGTGTGACTTCTGGCAGCCAGCCCCCATCGGCATCAGCCGGTCCCACAAGCCCAACGACTCCTGGGGGCCCGCGACCGCCCACGCCTTCATCTCCCAGCTCCCCTGCCTAGGCTTGCAGGCCAAGTAGAGTGTACCTCGAATTGGCGTGGTAGTGTGTACCTGCAGCAAGGCCGAAAGTCCTTCCGGATGGCCTTCTAGTCGAATGTCTACGTTTCAAATGCACTCCAAAGGCACGCCATCATTGCGCTCCGCTGTTGTTACGCTCTTCAGTTCCCCTTCCCGTGCGAATGCAAGTCAGGTGGGAACCCCCCCCTCCCCACGCGGCGGGGTGTACTGCTTGCCTGGCACCCGTCGTTCTGTGCAGCAAAGGGCGTCCCCGTCATGCCATGCTGACTGTGGTCCTTTCTGATCCGCTCTCCCCCTTCCTGTACGAGGTTACGGGGCCATGCGTGGGTCCCATGCTGTGAGGCTGGCCAGCCTCACGGAGCCATTCATGAATGATCATGGGTCCCCCGGGCCGGGGGCCCTGCACTTTGCCAGGCAAAGGCCCTGATTGGAGGGGGCTTTGGTTACAGCAGCTTCTTATGTCATGCTGCTGTCATGCTCAGCAGGTTGTCAGCAGCTTTGGGGTTCGGAGATGATGATGATGATGACATGTTGTTATCCTGTTCCTGAAAAGGATTGCAATGGAATCCAGCGATGCAATCTATATATCTTTTATGCAAGCACACGTGTAGCTGAACGGTCTGCGTGACGTAGCTACCAGTATCAGGACCGCTGAAATGTGTAATGTGTGCTTAGTCCATTCGAATGGTCGCTGGCCGCTAGAGGCTCGGCTTTTGTGTACAGAGTTAAAACTGCAGCGTATACGTATCTAAACGGCGCATGAGTTTCCTTAGAAGCATCGCTCTAGAGATCTCCATTGGGAGTGAGCAAGACCAAGATTGCTGAAAGAGTGCTATATAGCTAATGGCCACCGGTCCATGTCGTCGTCGGGCAGTCCCTGCATCATGAATGCATTATAATGGCATTACGTAATTACATCATGCCTTGCACCACCCATCTCCCAAATACTATCTTGGTCATGTGGAACGGACTCTGCATGTCAATCCTCTCTACACGATCTGGGGAGGTAGACAGAGTGCGAATTTACATGCGCGGTGTTGAACATTGACAAATGTACGACGATTGCTTAGAAAAGGAACATTCACATGCACAAGGCGTCTAATTGTAAAAGGTTTCACTTTTCACTTCATGTTATGCAACACTTCTTGAATCATGTCCTGAAAAGAATACAAGCGCAACGATGGAAGAACCTTTTCTCACTGCAAAAGAAGATACTTAACGTGAATGTCCACAGGACAGTGTGGTACTGCCATGAAAGAAATAGGAAGAGTTAAAGGCAATGCCCAAGCCATGGCCATGTGCAGCTAATCAGCTGCATCGGCAGCTGCATGCAAGCATGTGCTGCAGCGGCATCAGGGACACTGTGCATCATGATGCAGCGGCAGGGCTCGATTTGCCTCACATATGCCCAACAACAGAAACATACACTTACTGACAGTTATGCGATATATGACGTGGAGTGCACGTGGACATGCATGCACACATCAATGTACCTGTCTGAGGCAACCAGCTGGTGCGTCTGTTCATTGTAGACTAGCCTCTCGAAGGGCTGAGGCATCATATGTGCTGTGCACGAAGAACCAGGGAAATTTTGGCTTCCAGGGATTGATGCCTTGCCTCAATTCCCACGAGCATACGCCACTACTCCCGTCAAAATAAGAAGCAAAGCATGTCTGATCCGTCAACCACATGTCATATGTGCTGGTATGCACAAGCCCGGGGCACATGCTACTGATCACGTTCGATTATGAGATGGCTTCAGATTGCCACTGATTAGCATGACTTCAGGCTACCCTTGAGACACCGTGTTTCCTCTTGGACCCCCGGCCTTCAGAGGACCATTTGGCCACTGATTTCCAAAGGAAAATGCTGAACATGACCACGAAGCTGGCCACCACAGCGTGACGCGCCCCGGGATTGTGCTCACAGGCTGGCAGGACCCATGTGACCGCAGTACGATGCCAGACTGTCGCACATGCACTGCCCAAGGCCACTCCCACCCCCACCTGTGCTGGAGTGTGGAACCCCAGCTCCACCCTCAACCACACCTGCATCTCTCCCCTTCCACGTCAGTACAATTTGCACGGGTTTGCAGGTTTATGCGGGCAGTACAGTTGGCAGGTACATGCGGTACAAGCACACGAGTTGCGGGAGTGACATGTGGTACAGATGGGCAAGCCGCAGCAAGGACGTGCAGTGTAGCCGAACAAAGGTGCAGCAAGGACTTGCAGTAGAACAGACAGGTCATGGACAGAACATGCGGTACAGCTGCTCATGTGGCAACGATATGCAGTACAGCTGAACAAATTGCAGCCAGAACTTGCAGAGCAATTGAAGAGCTATGTCCATGGATGTGCAGTACAGCTGGATATTTAGCAACGACATGCAACTCTGCTAGAAAGGTTGCAGCAATGCCAAGCAATATAACAATAAATGAGTTGCGGCCATGACCTGCGCAGTACAGGTGGACGAATTGCATGCAGTACAGGCGGACGAGTTGCAGCACGGATTTGCAGCACACCAGACATGTTGTGGCAATGACATGCAGTACAAAAACAGGTTGTGACAATGACATGGAGTACAGACACGTGTTGTGTGCAAGACATGCAGACCAAACACAGGTTGCAGCCATGACATGCAGTACGAACAGGTTGTGGCCAAGACATGCAGTACACACACGAGTCATGGCAATGACATGCAAATCAACTGGAAGAGGCCTGTGAAACATGTGCGCCACAGTCGCTCCGTTTGCATGAAGGAGCAGCAACACAGGTGAGCAAGTTTTGGCGTTGGCGTGCAGTACAGTGGGACAGTTCATGGCAAGAGGACGCGCTGCGACAAGTTCATGCACTGCAGCTGCAGGGCTTTGATGTTGCCATGGAAGACCGACATTGCCATCCTTCAGGTCAATGGAGAGCGCTGTTCATGCCTTGTCAATATGCTGGCGAGGCGTTGTCAGTGTTTGGAGGTGGAGGACCGTAAACAGGCCGTAAAACATTTTAAAACAGAACCACCCCGAAATGCTCAAACGCCAGCACCAACACGCATGCAGTTCAAACCACGCAAAAAGCGACCCATGCAAAGAACTTCATCCAGTTTTCAGAAAACTTGGATCATATAAACCCGAAGTCCGAAGACCATGATCATGTCCCAACCCCCCCCCCCTCCTCTCTCTCTCTCTGCAGGCGCGCGAACGTGTGTGTGTGTGTGTGTGTGTGGGTGTGTGTGTGTGTGTGTGTGTGTGTGTGTGTGTGTGTGTGTGTGTGTGTGTGTGTGTGAGACAGAGAGAGAGAGAGAGGGGGGGGGCCACACCAAGAATGTTGCGAGCATGGCAACTCCAGTCGCGGCGCCCCAGCGGAGCAGACCCGCCTGCGGTCTCCAGACCAGAGCCAAACACAGAGCAGTTGCATGGAAACTGAGCACTGTGGCATGGGAGGATGGCATCCCGGGGTCCGCCTTGGGTGCCCCATCTGGCCGCGAGTGGTTCAAGATGTACTTCAGGCCCTGCCCAAACCCGCAGTACAACTCAGGCTAACCCCTCTCATGAGCCTGGGCCCCACTGTCTCTAAACATTTAAGTCAGGCATCTCCGACTGCAGTTTGTGCTAGGCAATGGGTTCCCAGTGTAACTTAGGGTTCAGTAAATTATTGAAAAGCATAAATGTGGCTTGGGAGTATACCAGGGAACGAAAACACACACACACACACACTTACACACACACACACACACACACACACACACACACACACACACACACACACACACACACACACACACGCACGCACACACGCACGCACGCAAATATGCATGCCCATGCAGACGAGCGAAATCAGATAAGAGCTTTCAGTTGGTGAACATATGCAGAGTTCGCTCCATCACCAACTCGTACCTTGCACGTGTAAGCTGCCACAATTGACCCTGTCAGGCTCCAGGCTATGGGTAATGACCGCAGTCCCACGACTGACAAGAAGCAAATCAGCACCACCGTGTACTTTGTTGCGTCATTGATTAATGACAGTATCCGCCTGGTAGTGTCACTTGGGGAAGGGGATTCTTCTAAGCTGCCATCAGCCTTTCGATCTAACGCTTTGAATTTTTCCATTTTCGGACGCGCTGGGGCAATCCGGGAAGGCCATCTGCTAATAAACTCGCAGTAATGTGGCCTGACTGCCGTTACGCCCCTTACAAACCAAAGGGTCCACCCTCCACGAGTCACCAAGAGCATCGTCGTTACTCCTGCTCTGCAGTTCGGTTACATGAAACCCTAGTGTGAGGGCCACGGAAGATTTCAATAATGACAAAAATTTATAAGGCGTAGTATACGGTCTGCCAATCAGCTTCGGCAACTGTCCTCGGGAACAATCCGATGCGTGTCCAGTGCTGACCAACTCCAGTACTTGTGAGCATTCAACTTAAAGGCTCAGAAAAAATTTTGACTAACAAACACAAGCACGAATATGTCTGGAATACCCCCGTAGTTGAGCTAACACTTTCCTCACTCTCGGCATCAGCCCTTGACATCAGGATCAGGATCAGGAGGGGGAGGTTCGCTCATTTACTCCCTTCCATGCGGGAATTCCGCCGGAAGGCTTTAGGCGAGTCCGGGCTTTGACGTGTGGAGAAGACGGTTCCTCGGGACCGTTCCTGCTGGAACCGTAATTTCTATTATTCTTTGGCGTATTGTTTATTGTATTGCTGTTATTATCGTGTGACTTCTACACGGGCATATATAATTTCTGCACTTACGGCCATTCGGATGTCAATACGTGACTATTCGGGCGTCGGGGGCCTGAGACTGATATATTTCACTTTTCCTGGAATTGGCATCTGTCTGAGCTGGAAGGAAGGAAAGAATACATCCAAAGACCAGCCACTAGGGCTGAAGAGGACGGCAGTACAATGAATGACCCATATCTAGCCAACTAAGGTCGCACAGCACCTGGGAGAGTGAGGTAGCTCTCCAGTGCTCGAGT
>KV908454.1:165442-185442 GCA_002005505.1 Botryococcus braunii
GCACCTATACCCTCTTGCGTCCTGTGTCTCATAAGCATTAATACAATATTAGATTAATGCATGCTTAGGATTAATACATGCATTAATGCATGATAATTAATTAGCATGCATGAATGACTGCACGAGCCGTGTACAAAGCCGCCATGATGATGTGCTTGTCAGCCAAAAATAGTCAGGAGAAAAAGATTCCTTCAGATTGTTCCTGAAGGAAATGTCCTCCCACCTCCGGGGCCCGCTCTATCCCAAGCTAGACATGAAGATACCGTGGCTTCGACCTGCCATCCTCACAGTGGGTGCAGACTGCTTCTATTCTAAAAATCATTTCAAGCTCCAGGAAGAAACCATTCAGGTGACACTTTCCCGCCTTCTCCCGACCCTTTCTCGTCCGCGCATGCTGATGAAAAAGTGTTGGCCAATGCACAGGGCATCATTTCACACGGCTTTTCTGAGCCCGATTTGCCCCAACTTGCCGAATGTGCCTAATTTGCCAGGCAGGCTTGCACACAAGTGTGAAATCAACGTACCAATTATTTTAACCTCTTGATTCACACCCAATCTGCCCTCAATGCGGGCGGGGGACCCGCCTGGCCATCTCTGAGAGCACCTGACAGCCTGCTGCCAGGTGGGGCACGTCAGCAGATCCAACCAGAACATTATTCATAATCATTTTATAAGAGCTGATTATCTCTGAGGGTCATGCTGCGGCCATTCTCGACAAGGCCATTACTCATAAGAAAGCCGATTTATCAAAAAAGTAGGCGGTCATAACTTCCTGGACGGGCAGCACCGGGCATCGAACCGCGGAACTGACTAGGGTTGGCGCTCACTCCTACTTCGCTGGGTGTGCTTGATCATATTACAAAGACGAAAATTCATCTGTACAAGGATGAAAGCCACCTTGTATCAAAAGGTGGAACCTCTTCGAATTAGGATAAAACCCCCTGTTATGCAAGACGAATTCCCCCTTCACCAGGTTGAAATCTCTTTCAACGAGCATGGTATGAAAATGAACCCACCCTCTTGTGGGTGGAAGAAATCCCTTGCATACGAGGATGTACCCCCTCCCCCCTTTTGCACAAGGATGAAAAACCCTTTGTGTGAACCGATGGGAAACCCTCCTGCAGGCCAGAGAGGGCTCCCCTATTCGTCGCCCAGGAGGCCCAGGAGAGCGGGGGGAGCGCCGGCCAGCTCAGGCCTTTCCTGTGAGAGCCCTATCCACACGCTTGATTATGAAATAGGCCATGAGGATTCCCATCACCGTCAGCACGGAGTAGGGTACCCCCTCCCCCGCTTCCCGCGCGGGAAGGATCCAGGAGGTGCGGTGCCACACAATCGCACACAAGCAACCCAACACCGCGCCCGCCCCCACCTGCTCGAGGGTGTGGTACCCCAGCTCCACCCTCAACCACACCTGCACGCCCCCCCAATCGATTATATTATGTCCCCACGGCTGGATTACAAGTCGCGACCCCTGGCATGACAAGCGCGTGCGTGTCTAGACAGATTTGCGGGTCACTTTTTACTCTGAGGCGTTTTAGGTTTGGGTGTTTTGATTCAGAACCCCTCGAGGCGCACGCTCCTTCCATCACAAAACCCCGAGACACATGCGGTGCTGACCCGTTTGCTCCTCCCTTTGAAGCAGTGCAGTTTTGAAGCAGTACAGACGACGAACACTCCCGACGACGATCACTCAAATGTGATTGCTTTTTAATTCGAGGTCGGAGTCTTCTTTCTCCTACGGCTGCAGGTGACAAAACATACACATTGATGACCCAGCGTGGAAGCTTAAGCCCCCCCCCCCCCCCCCACCCCGCCCCCACCTTACCTCTTGTGCTTTAACAACATCAGAAATGTGCCTGTGTGTCGCCGCCCCCCCCCCCCCTCTTCTCTCTCCCTCCCTCCCTCCCTCCCGCCCTCCCTCCCTCCCCCCCCCCCACACCCACCCACCCACCCACCCACCCCCCACCCACCCCCCACACACACACACACACACACACACACACACCACACACACACACACACACACACACACACACAGAGAGAGAGAGAGAGAGAGAGAGAGAGAGAGAGAGAGAGAGAGAGACACAGACACAGACACAGACACAGACACAGACACAGACACAGACACACACACACACACACACACACACACACACACACACACACACACACACACACACACACACACACACACACACACACTGGCAGGGGCAGAGACAGAACTTCCTCCCCAAAGGGAGGGGGGTGGTTGGAAAAAGAGAGGAGGAGAGCGAGGGCAGAGATGTAGTGAGGCAGGGGGAAGGAGCGGGGGAGGGAGACAGTGAAGTGAATCCTGAAAGCAGCCCCCCCCCCCCCCAAAAAAAAGGGGGGGGGATGCAATAAAAGGTATTCCGATAGTGCAAGAAACCGAGGGTTCAAGAAATTGGCCTTTGACTCGTAGAAGGTTTAGGCAGCCCCCGAAATTCCTTGAGGGTGTGTGTGGGAGGCGCACCAAGAAAGCGGTCAGCAGCCCCGTCCCCGCCGCAACAATGCCTTGCAGAAGAGGGTCTTTGATGCGCGCCAAGGCTGCCAGGCAAATGGACGTCGCAAAGAAGGACAAGGCAGTGCCGTGGGTGGAGGGCATCCCTGGATCGGCTCGGGGCGCCCCGTCCGGTCTCTCATGGTTCAGGAGGTACTTCAGCCCCTGTACTTCATCCCCAGACTGGTTTAGAAGATAACCCAAACAGTAAGTCAAGCCCTGTATATCATCCCAGAGAGGTTCAAGGAGATAATGCAACCCCAGAGCGGATTAGAAGGTGACCTAAATCATGTATATCATCCTAGATGGTTCAGGAGATACTTTCAGGAGATGCTTCAACCCCGGAGTGTTTTAGAAGGTAACGCAAACCCTGTATATCATCCCAGAGAGGTTCAGACAGATACGTCCAGGAGATACTTCACCCCCTGAGTGGTTATAAGAGGTATGCTGAGTATTTTTATTGAGATATGTCACAGCCTGTAGTGCTACAGAGAATGGGTCAGGGGGTACTTCAAGCGCTGCCCGCTGATTGCTGACCGCTGTGCTCCACTCCCAGAATGGTTTAGAACGTGCGATCAAGACTATCCAATACATTTGCAGGCAGCAGCATGCGCACAGGTGTGGACGCGCGTGCGCGCGCGCGCGCGCGCGCGCGCACACACACACACACACACACACACACACACACACACACACACACACACACACACACACACACACACACATGTGCGCACACGCGCCTCCCTCCCCTCCCTCCCTACATAACAGAAGAGAGGCAAAACGGGGATACTTTTGTCTTTGCTTGATCTCTTTGTGTAGGTTGAGAAGATGCAAGGGACGGTTTAAGCTCTAGCACATTGTGCGCACCTTCACTTGCCCAGGTCGGTGCAACACTTTAATGCACTTTAAGCTTACAAAATGGCACTCTCACATGGAAGTGCGCACCACGAGAAAGGCAACCCCTTAAAGCTTCCTTGAGTAGGATCGCACCTTGCAGATATAGATTGCCACCACGCATCCAATAATCTTCCAAGTAACAGGCAATGATTGCTGCAACAGAATTAAGGCGAAGCATATCGAAAGGGTCGTCCACTTTGTTGCCTCATTGATGAACGAAAGCAATTTTCTCGCAGTTCCATTTGTGTGGCTGCTAAACTCTGCCGCAGCAGCCGTTGATGGCATTGATACCAACAAGGACGGAAGTGCGAATTAGAGTGGTTGCGCTAACCACTGCCCAGGAACAGGGCAAGCCATCTGCAAAGACGGTCGCTGGCCGCGGGACGAGCGCCTATGCGCCGGTCAGGACAACTTCATCGATATAGTTGAAAAGCGATGTAAATTAACGGAGGAGTTTATTGCACATTGGTTTTTGTATGCGATGGTAGTAAGTGGATGTAACGTCAACAATTTTCCTGAACCTCAAACACGACGCACTGCGAGCGTCGGACGTCAAGCCACAACGAGGAAGCCCCCAGGGGTCCACGTAAAGCTCAAAGTGGGGGGATCACTAGGGGTTAGTATCTAAAAGCTTTGAATCTGGAGTGAACGCACTAACAGATACTATAATCTTGTGGCCTGTGTGGGTATGTCTCGTCTGTCATCGGGAATGCAGGGCCGTTCATGTTAGCTAGTCCGCACGCGTCAACTGCCATGACGAGAGTCACATGACCGTGGGGCTTCGGCAATGTCCCCTGTTGGGCCAACAGTGATGGCCACCTACACCTCCTTGATCATGCCAGAGCGGGATGGTGTGCAGGGTCGAAACAAACACTTGCAGGTGTTGAACTATTTAAAAGTTGCTACTTTTTAATTTTAAATTAATGTTGGCCCATTTCATGCAACAATCTTTATTGGTTGTAGTAGGTAGGTTGAAGCGTACTTCAGCTTTTGCTTTCCGGGCTCTTGCCATTGGCATTGACCTGCAAATATGACGAGGGGATGGGCAAGGTTTATAAGTACAAGCGCATCGTTTCATCCGTTGTTTATGCTTGTATCCGTTGAAGAGGGTGCAATCTCCAGGGGGCGTCGGCCTTCGACAATAGCAGACAGCAATTGTTAGCGGATCCGTGCGCTGATAACTTAAACATCAGTTTCAATGTCATATCCTGGGGGTCCCCCAGGGCTTCATGAACAGTTCCAAGCAAGAATCAATCAACTTAACCAGGATCTGGTGAAGATTGAGGACAACGTACGCCCAGTGTTCAATCCCTTTGGTTCAATCGGTCACAAGTTCACCATTGGTAGCGACTAAGTGGTGACTAGCATTGCAGATTTATGAGCAGGAAACACAGTACTTCTCTATGGAGAGCACCAACATCGGCTCAGTTCTCAAGGTGAGTATTGGGAGGAGCTGTGCCGCATCGTTCGATAGGTCAGGAATTGTATATGGTGAGAAACGAAAATAAACTCACAATGTAGTCTTCGTCAAGCTTGCATGTGTGCTTTTCTGACACATCTTCATGCAAAGACTGGTGGGTGCGAACAGTTATTGCGGAGCTTGAACTCTGGGAATCTATACAACTTGCATAGTAGGTCGTAATGGGGACATTTCTCAGATTGCTGTCAAGGAGAAGAGAAGGGAAAGGAGGGGGGAGGGAGGGGGGAGAGACAGACGGACACACACACACACACACACACACACACACACACACACACACACACACACACACACACACACACACACACACACGCACGCACGCACGCACACACACACAGAGAGCCAGACACAGAGACAGCACACACACACACACACACACACACACACACACACACACACACACACACAGAGAGAGAGAGAGAGAGAGAGAGAGAGAGAGAGAGAGAGAGAGAGAGAGAGAGAGAGAGAGAGAGAGAGAGAGAGAGAGAGAGGAGAGAGAGAGGAGAGAGAGAGAGAGAGAGAGAGAGAGAGAGAGAGAGAGAGAGAGAGAGAGGAGGGGGGGGGGGAGGTGGGAGTGCATTACTTTCTCGGATTGCCCTGTGTTTCTGGTGTTTTAGCCATCCGGCAGATTTTCCTCGTCCTCTATCTTCCCCCCCCCCTCGGCGCAAAACGCATGCCTAATGGTTGTTCTCAGTTTTTCAATGTCTTGCCCCTTTCCTCTCCAATCTTTTCTGCAACATGCCCTGCGCTCCCCTCCCCCCCCCCCCCTTCCTCATTTCCTTTACCCCTGGACCCTCCTCCCCTTCTCTGCCAAACCCCCTTCTCTTCCTCCGAACCCTTATCACCCCTCCTCCTACTCCTCCTCCCCACCCCTCCCAGCCCCTTGTCTTTCCCCGATTTCCGGTGCCTTCTCCCTCCTCCTCCGTCTGCTCCGCCTCCTCCCTACCCCTCCTCCTCTCCCTCCTCTTCCCACACGACTCACCGACAGGCGTCAGAGGAGTGGGGGTTCCCTCGGGGTTCAGGGCTTTGAGGGATATCTGGGCTCTAAGGAGGCTCAGAAGGCCAGTAGACGGACCGGCTCTCGCACCTTCAAGGTGGAAGATCGCCTCTTCAGCCTGTCATCTTCAACCTCACCTGCGGTAGAAAACCCCGCGCCCTGTCCTTCTATTTCACCCTCTGTGTGTGCGTGCGCATGTGCGCATGCGGATGTGAGTGTGAGTCTGTGTGTGTGTGTGTGTGTGTGTGTGTGTGTGTGTGTGTGTGTGTGTGTGTGTGTGTGTGTGTGTGTGTGTGTGTGTGTGTGTGTGTGTGTTTGTTCGTTTTCAGTCTTTCCCCTGGACCGGTCTCAAAGTCGTGCGGGCCAAATGTCGACAACTTCCATGTCCACTTCCACGTCCACTCCTTGGATCCCATTTGACGTCTGTTGACCCCTCTTCCTGGGGTCTTGCAGTGACAATGTCCTTAAGGTCTAAAATTATAATTCTTATTCTAGCCGGCGTCACGTATGATTCTTATTCTATTCTTTGTTGCGAGCTGGCGGGGAAATATGGCCTGAGCTCTTCAAGCTAACCTGCGCCATATAGCTCACACCCCGTCCTACCTCCTACCTACCCCTTACCTCCTTCCTACCTCCTACATCGTACCTACCTGCTACTTACCGCCTCTGGCCTTGCACCCTCCCCTCCCCCCCCCCCCCCCCAAATCTCCTGTCTTGCAGTTTTTTGCGCGCGACTAGAGCTGGAACACATGTACAGACGCCAAAAGGGTGTGCAGAGATGTGCACAAAAAGGTGGCTCAAATGTGCTGGAATGTGCAGACAAAGGAGTTGCTGTATCCGCCGGATGATGGGCTGGAGGGAATGGGGAGCCTGGGGGGGCGAGGCAAAGTCGGATATGCGTCAAAGGTACCAACCCCCCAATTCTTACATTTGCTCCCGCCCCGCCCCGCTTTTTCTTGTTACCTGTTATCACGCCCGGTCCTGTCTCATTCGTCGATCATCTCGGCTCATTTTGATCCAAAACTGTCTCATTTTTTGCTCATTTAGATTCCTTCCACTGCTATCCCCGAAATAAATCCTGGAATGTGTGGTGAGTCAGGGCCAGGGCTTAACCAAGTCCCCCAGGCCTGGTACATTTTTGCCCTGGTCACACATGTAGTTACTGACAGCAACTAGGAGTCTTATTGTTTAATTTACCGTAACTTACTGTCCTCTCAGCAGAGACATGCGTTTAGGGAAGGGCGTTCTGACTCGGGCAAAGCATGCGCATTTGAACAGGGGGTGGCACAAAAGCAGCGGCGAATGGCGGGCCTGTAGCTGATGTCCTCTTGTTGGGGGGCCCTGTGGGATGATGGCCTGCCGCAGCGGCAGGATGGCCGCATGCTGCAGTTCGGGCAACTGTGGCAGAGGACTCATTAATTTCTTCAGTGCGAACCTGCTCATCTGGCTGCGATGGCTTGTGCAAGACCGGGCGTGAGAGTGAGAGAGAGAGAGAGAGAGAGAGAGAGAGAGAGAGAGAGAGGAGAGAGAGAGAGAGAGAGAGAGAGAGAGAGAGAGAGAGAGAGAGAGAGAGAGAGGAGAGAGAGAGAGAGAGAGAGAGAGAGAGAGAGAGAAGAGAGAGAGAGAGAGAGAGAGAGAGGAGAGAGAGAGAGAGAGAGAGAGAGAGAGAGAGAGACTGTGTGCGTGTGTGTGTGTGTGTGTGTGTGTGTGTGTGTGTGTGTGTGTGTGTGTGTGTGTGTGTGTGTGTGTGCATGGGCGCGAGCGCGTGCGTGTGTGCCCCGCGCGTCTGGAATTGCCCCCTGGGGGATGCAGACCTGGCCACCCTTACCTGGCCGGCTGTGGTAGAAAGATCAATTCTTTCGTCGTCCGATGAAAATGCCAGACTCGTGGATAGTACGGCCGCTGAGTGTAATCTCTCTCGGAAGTCCCTGTCTGGTAAAATGCCCGCCCTACCTCGCAAAAGTCATATACGGCAAAAGCCCATGTTGCGCAGTGCTCGGTTTGCAGACTGCGCGTGGCTTGTCAAACCTTTGCAGGTATATTCAGGAATTTTGGGGGCCTGTATTCTTGGCGGGAGCTTCCAGCCCAATGGCGTGCATGTATTTTGTGCCGTGCCGTGTTTTTTCCTGTGTTGTCCGTGTGTGTGTGTGTGTGTGTGTGTGTGTCCCCATGTGGATCTTGGCTCCCCTTGGTCAATTTTGCGCCCTGCCCTCTCGGGCTTTCTTACCAAGTTTGCTTTTCCAGTATTCCCCAAGGGCTTTCACACCGCAATCTGGGCGAAAGATGCTGCATTTCTTTGTGTTTAGACTTTGAAAGGGAAGCATATCCTAATCGCAAGCTTCGAAGGTATGGCAAGTATCGTCACTAAAGTCTGATAACACAAGTTGCGCGCCCGAAACATCCCAGAGCTGGTCAAAGCGTCGCTAGACACCAGATCTGGTCCGTGAGCAAGCCGCGTGTTCTATTGTCGTATTTCCCGTCCTCTTGCTCTTGACTGACGCTGGAACAGAATATGTGCAAGGTGCAGGCAGCTTTAGGTTGCAAGCAGAGTCCCAATGTATAGCATGGACTGCCAATCGAAGCATAGCTAGGTGTGTTTCATGTTGTTGGTCCATTAAGCCCACCCCCAAATCCCCCCCCCACACACACACACACACACACACACACACACACACACACACACACACACACACACACATCCACACGCACGCACTCACAGGAAGGGAGGGAGGGAGAGAGAGAGAGGCGGGGGGGGGGGGGAGGGGGCGAAGGACGGGGGTATGCAGGCCCCGGGGAAAACTCTTCTGTTGCGCATGATGCTTGGGACAGTGCTTAAGCCTGAGGGGACTCACAAGCGCAGATGCATGAGTATACTTCATTTTCTTCTAAGAATTCAAGGACCCAAGAGGGCAACAACAGGGCTGCTTAGGTCTCTATACAAAGGGCGTGACTATCGTGAAAAAGCGGAAGTATATCTATCTAACCTAAGAGGCCATTAACAATATCCCCCACCGCATAAAGAAACTCTTCTAATAGAATCTTACCCAGAAGCTCTTTCTAAGAGCTTCTCGTAAGCTCAGTCCACCCACAGAGCATGACTGGACAAAAAAGTCCTACAAAAAGCCACAAGCATGAATATAAAGAGCCCTCATGCTTGCCGCCCTTTGATGAAATCAACAGTTTTGATATTAAGTCCAACAAAAACCCCATAGCGCAACAAAATCACCGCCCCTTGAGGGCCATTGAGGCGCATGGGCCCCAAGAGGCACCTTGGAGAATGGAGGAAGTGCATATCAAACAGTTTAAGCAAGTCCACGTGGAACCACATGGCTGCACCCATGATAGGCTTCTTTCCCAGTCCTCGACCAAGTTCCGCTTGTTGCCTTTGCTCCTATGTAGGAGCAGTACTTTATGATATACCTGCTGTAGTATTGTACAAATTGTATGCGCCAACTTCCTGTAGGTGTGGACAGTACAATCAGGGCAGTCCACACACGCTGTACTGGCTCAACATCCGAATCAAATGCATCACGACACCCTTCCAACCCATTCTTCGGCTGGTGTGTCCTAACTCAACTGGCCACTGGCAAGTCTGCTTTTGGCACGCACATCCAGCAGAGATATATATTAAAAGCCATCCCTCTTAAACATTACTGGTTGCCACCAAAGCCACGCGGAACCAGACCGACCCTTAAAGCACTGTCAGCAAGAGCGACCGAGGTATGCCCCCCCCCCCCCCCGCCCCCCAAAAGTGGCTGCCAATGTGACATGCACTGTACAGACAACATCAAAAGAGCGAAATGCGGGATTCCCAAGGATTTGGTCAACACCAATTGGAATCACATGTGATTCATCAAATGGGTCACTCAATTGGAATCCAGCAGGCCTCCTGGGGTGGCAGGCAAGCAGCCTGGCTCACATCACCAGCTCCCGCCCGTGCAGAACAAGCCCCCCCCCCCCCCCCCTCTTCCCGTAGCTGCAGGGGCCTTCACATACAACTTCTAATGTCCTCCCATGTATCCCGGGGTGAAGCGCATCTATGCGCGCTTTCTTAGCCCTCCAAGGTGGCTCTCGTATCATGTGATGCAACACACTCTTCTGATTGAACAGAAAACCTCCCTTCTGTCCCTCGTCTGTCACAGAAGTGGGTGGAAGTACCCTGGGGCGGATGCGTCACCCCTTATCCTCAGCCTGGGTTACTTGCAGGCCCGCCAAGCAGCGGGTTCAAGCTGACCCTATCCCATGAGCAGCGAATTTGCCCGTTTCCCACTGCTTCTCAAGCACTGGACAAAGGAGTTGCCCATTCTACCTTGATTTCTGTGCACTCCTTGCACATTGACTGAGAAGGCCCGGCGCTGTTTAACCCCAATTAGGGAAGGGTGCGAATCTTCAATGCAATCACTTCTACTACAGCTCGGCCGTTCCTCTCGTCACACCAGACATTGATACAGAAATGACGTATTATGTGGCAGAGCCCAGCAGTTTCGAACCCCTCACATCCTGCCTTGGCCTGCTTTTCACACCTTCGGCAGCATGCACATACAATCAACTGTTTCGCATTACTATCAGTATTGCCCTGCCGATCCCTCCAGTCTGACCACATCGAAGATGCACCCCTTAGCTGACAGTGTGGGGGCGACATAACCCCCACGTGATGGTACATGGAAGAAATGATTTAAACTAAATCTTACTCAGCAAAGCGGGACGGTCATTCAAACCGACACAGGGGCATTTCCCGCATGCTACCCAAGCACTCTTTTGTATTTAGAGCTTTCATCATTGAAAAGCAAAGGATGAGAAGATGTTTCCTTCCCAGCCCAGTGGACCTGGCGAGCCTCAAAGCGCACTGCTCCTCACCTCTCACCAGGCTTTGCCAACTCACCTCACCTCACCTCTAACTGGCACGGGCGAGTCCCGTAGAAGCGCCTCTCGGGACGTGTTGTATGAGAAGCAGTGAGGACATTTGAGGCCAACCACGTGGTAGGCAATGGTGCTCGCCATGAAGCAGTCGTTGCAACGGATATTGACTCTCCAGGTTGAGAAATCCACGGGCATTGGCGTTGCAGCCACTTCTGCGTCCATCCTATCCCTGCGTCCATAGCCCCACTCCGGCATTTCAGGAGTGCTCCCTCCCTCCCTCCCTCCTCCCTTCCTCAGCAGATCCACTTTGTGTACGTGCCCACTGAGTGCGCTTGTGTGCATGTCTCTCTCTCTCTCTCTCTCTCTCTCTCTCTCTCTCTCTCTCTCTCTCTCTCTCTCTCTCTCTCTCTCTCTCTTGTGTGTGTGTGTGTGTGTGTGTGTGTGCGCGTGTCTGTGTGTGTGTGTGTGTGTGTGTGTGTGTGTGTGTGTGTGTGTGTGTGTCTGTGTGTAGGTGTGTGTGTGTGTGTGTGTGCACGCGCGCGCGCGTGCACGCGCGCTCGCTCGCTGGTACGTCCGGCAAAGGGGGATATGGCATGGCATACGCAGGGGATTAAGCCTTCTTATTTAAAACGACTTAAAAGAGCCAGAAAGGGTACAATACAACACAACGTTACTACCATGGCGAACCCAAATTTGGAGCTCCCAAAAACACATCGACCCCGCGGCCCAGGCCAAAGGGAGTACCCGCAAGCATGCATCGTCACAGGCATGTGCATGTCGAGTCTGCGCAGAGGATCAATCTGGACTAATTGCTCAGCGTACAGTGGACGCGCGGTCAAATGCCCAGCTATTTGTTAACAACTCGAAGCACCACAACCACTAGGGAACTTGAACTTGCTAAGGAGGGGATGTGAGGGGGCTGCAAGGGAGGGGAGGCACAGGCAGGGGAGGGGAGGGGAGCGAAGGAGGGGAGGCAAACGGAGAGAAGGGACGAAAGGGAAAAGGGGGGGGGGAGCGGAAGGGAGGCGAGGGGAGGGCACGCAGGGGAAGGGAGGGGACGGGCGGGGACGGGAGGGGAGAGCACTGAAGGGAGGGCAGGGGGAGGCAGGGGGAGGGAGGCAAACCATTCTTGGTGCATATCCTTGTAGCTCTTGCGGCATGTGGGACAGGTTGTTTGGTTGTTCTTCTCCATCTCCTTTAGGCAGTCGGCGTGGATTGTGTGGCCGCAGGGCAGCACCGACGTGGCCCGCACGCTGTCAAACAAGTACTCGAAGCAAACCGGACAGTTCTGGTGCATACTGTTTGCCACGCAGACGTGGTTGTTCTGCCGTCCCCCACATGCCCGCTCAGACCCCTCCCGTTGCCCGGCACACTTGGCCACCCCCTCCCCCCTTCCCTCCTCATGAGACCCTTGTTTGTAGCCTCATACTCCGGACCAGCATACATGTAAGTATGCTCATGCACATGCCCTCCCCCCCAACCCCCCCACCCCCCAACAGACATGCAAGAGCAGAATCACAATCACACCCACAACTCCCCCCCCCCCCAACACACACACACACACACACACACACACACACACACACACACACACACACACACACACACACACGCACACACGCACGCACACCCACACGCGCGAGTGCACAAGCACACCCTCCCACACAATCACCCCTCCCCCCCCCCTTCCCCCCTTCACACACACATACAAGCACACGCATACCAATGTAGAGCCCCCCCCCCAAAAAAATTTACACACACACACAGTGGGGGGGAGGGAGGGAGAGGGGGGGGAGAGAGAGAGAGAGAGAGAGAGAGAGAGAGAGAGAGAGAGAGAGAGAGAGAGAGAGAGAGAGAGAGAGAGAGAGAGAGAGAGAGAGATTAATCGCAAGACTAGGGGAGCACCTCCAGGCTCTTGGAGTAGCAGCAGCCGCACGTGCGGCAGTGGAAGAACTTCTCCTGCCCACCGACGCGGCAAATCCCACAGTCATCGCAGTGGAACTGGCCGCGCCGCAGGTCGTCGTCGAAGAAGGTGCACTTGAGGCAGGTGTACTCTCCAAAGCAGACCCCGCACTTGCGGCACTCGCTCGCAACCGGCTGGCGTTCTTCGCAGAGCGCGCACACCAGCTCCCGCACACGGGTGCGCTCCAACTCGTGCCGCCGATCCGGGTCCTGTGCCCAAAGTGCCTCCTCCGATGAGGATCCAAAAAAGGCAGCCCAAAAACAGACTTAACCTGCTCGTACCTTCTTGAAAGATGGTTATGAAGGATTCAAACTCTGCATACAAGAGACGAAAGCTCCTCTCAGAAGTGCTTCAATGAGGTTCGAGAAAAGCTACAACCTGGTTATGCTTTCTTGCAAGACGTGTTTCAAGGATTCACATTCTATCTCCAAGAGAGGAGAGAACGCATACTTTCAAGGAATAAGCATGAAATGCGAAGGAGCAGACATCCCAAGCAAGTTTCCATTAAACACGCTGAAGGTTTTGTGAGTGAAGCAACCGGACGCGAGAACACTTTAAAAGGCTCAAGGGGTATAGCCGTGAAACCCCTTTACACTAAATAAATCTGCTTCTGGAATTTTAAATGTACGTGAAAGCAAACAAGAAAACACCAAATGTATGGTGTGGGGATACATTCAGGGTATCAAGAGGCGTTCCCTCGTTGTAAGAATACTCACGAGCACTAAAATGCAAGGCAGGAATGAACGGGAGCACTAATGAGCCCTGTAATGCGGGGCACAACATCCTCCTCCACAAATGCAAGAGTGCACGGGAGTACTCACATACTCATGGGCGTTCTTGACCGCATTGTGACAGTGGCGGCACCAAAAAACCTCGTTGCAGCAGGGCGCCACCATCTTGCACCTCCGTCTGTAGTGCGTGCATCCATGTTTCATTATGCCTTTGTTGCGGTTCTGTGCCAATTCAGCTCGTCGCATCTGGATCCCCCCCCCCCACCCCCCGCCTCTCGTGTCAGGAGGAACTGCGGCCGTTACACACACCCTCTCCTCCTCTCCCCCCCCTTCTCTCTCTCTCTCTCTCTCTCTCTCTCTCTCTCTCTCTCTCTCTCTCTCTCTCTCTCTCTCTCTCTCTCTCTCTCTCTCTACGCAGACGTCTCTCCCCTCAATGCAAAAAGAAAGAAGCCCAAACTTAGGGGGAAGATATCAACATGAAGCTTTTCAACAGAACGGCAAGAAGCCATCCTCCATCTTAGTCACAGCCATGTTGGATGGGGATGTAGCGAGGCAAAAGAAAGCGCACCTTCGACATGGGCAGGCTTTCAGACAGTCGCCGTGCATCTCCCTCCGCCTTTGTACTGCCAGAAGCACCAGCCGGGTCTCTGTTGTCTTGGGGCAAGCTCTTGTCGGTGGGGGCCAGGGTCCCGGCCGATCTTGCTGCCCCACCGCCTGGATGCAAGCTGACACCCTGCCAACCACACAACACCTGTTGGGAGCTCCCTTCTTGAATAAACGAATGAATGGCTCAATGGATGGATAAATAATTGACCTACGTCCAAAAACACAGTGCACTACAGAGAACCAAGGACGCAATGCCCATGCATCGCACATGCGAGGCAAACACGGGTACATCAGAGCGGTCACGACACGCGCGACTTGTACACCACACATACTGTGGCATCTCACGTGCCTTTGCAATTCATGATTTCACACGAAGAGCAAAGGAGGAAAGTTTACAGTTTTTACACAATCTCTCTGCGTGTCCCGGGTCATGATCATGCACACTTTCTTCTAGGAGCCAAACTTCCAATCTTCCAATCTACTGAAAACTTCAAATGTGGACAAACACAATGAACCTAAAAACCTTTTCGCTTCAAAGGTAGACCAACGAATGTACCTCCGTTCTCGTGAACTAGTAAATGTGGACCAACACAAGGTGCCTCTGCTCTTCTCAAGTTCAAACGTGGACCAACACGATGTACCTCCTATCTTCTCAATTTTCAAACGTGGACCACCACAATGCACCTCCCACCTTCTCAACTTTCAAACGTGGACCGACACAATGTACCTCCAATCTAATGGACCCCGTAAGTCAGGGGATGCATTGCCAAGATAGCGGGCATCTGTGCCACAGCAATGTACCTCGGAGGATGGAAGCAGTGCACGTCTGCCGTTCAAACCCTGGCCATTGCTGCTTGGAGAAGGATCTTCTGAGCTCGCTTGGCCGCCGCTGGTGCTGGCAGAGGCAATCGCTCCATTGGTTTCAGATTGTCGCAGAAACGCCTGGCGCACACCCTCATGTTAAAGGAAATGCGTGCAAAACGCGCGAGTGTGTCCTGATGCATAATAAATCTATGCAAGAACCAACAATGGAATACGTCAAGGTGAGGCAGAGTTTGAGACTGATACGCCATATGGAAACTGTATGGAGCAGATTGGTGCGCCCATTCCAAGAGCCTCCTTCCACTGGGGAGTAATATGCAAAAACATTGAAGTCGATTGCAATGTGATGCATGAACAATCTCTTCTTAACCCCAACCAGAAAGGGAGGCAGGTGTGGAACGAAGAAGAGAGACAGGCACAGGGAGACAAAGGGGGGGGGGAGGAGAGTGGAGGGAAGCAGACAGAGTCAAAGGCGAAGAGGAGGAGGAGGTGAACAAAACACCTGTCTCACACGCACACACGCACACATGTACACACACACGCGCGCGCGCGCGCGCACACACACACACACACACACACACACACACACACACACACACACACACACACACACACATATGGAGAGAGAGAGAACGGGGGAGGCGGGAGAGGGAGGGAGAGGGGGGGGGAGAGAGAGAGAGAGAGAGAGAGAGAGAGAGAGAGAGAGAGAGAGAGAGAGAGAGAGAGAGAGAGAGAGAGAGAGAGAGAGAGAGATCGATCTGCCACAGGCGCTGAAGGGCAGGCCTTTTTTTCCACTAGAGTTCGGCTGTTGCCTTGGAAGAGTAAGCCTGTCTGTAATAGAATGCTTTTGAGACACAATTAACCCATACAGCCAACACAGACTCAAAACACTGCCCTCCAGTTGCATACACTGCCTCTAAACACAAGCTGGCCAGAAACATAGTCTGCACATGGTCGGCCTGAACTGAACAATTTGCAGGGCAGCTGCACATATATATGAGCCTGACTTCCCCTACCCACTGTAGATTCATGTCCATATCGTAGGCAAGTTAACATTCACGAAGGCAGTTTTGCGTAGTAGGCTGCGTCTATGCATGAATGCCATATGTCATACTGCATCAAAGCATAACACCGAACTAGATCTGCAGGAGTTCAACAAGTGACGAGCTTTCCATGCATGCAACATTAAGCCAGCATCCCAAGTGCTTGATTGACATGGTGTCTTTGAAGAGTAGTAACCCAATATACTTCTGAACTTTTGCCAGACACTTGCTCTCGAGCATTCCTAACAAAAGCTTGTACATGAGCATGATAAGGAAAGTCTTCAGTGAAACTCCAAACCCAGCAGGCATGGAGATACGCCTCCAAGAAAAAGAGGAACCATGGAATACAAGAAGTCACAGTCGTCCCAATAGAAATTACGTCCAGGTTTCATCATCTATCAGCGACAACGTTGCCCGACACGCATGTGAAGGGGAAGTTGCACGACTACAGCACGAGAGACAGCGCATCGCCTAACACTAGCTAATTGAAAGCTCAACACATACATGTAGCAGATCTACTTCACAATTGTACCCCTCGTTAAGACCAAGGCAGGCCCACCGATCCTAGCAAAAAGCCGTCCACCGTCACAGACAAGCAATTCTCTTACCTGGCCATTAGTTCGCAGGACCTTTGAAGCCCCTTCGTCTTCAGGTACGTTAAAGTCATTCTGGTCCCGTCCCCTTGGCATGGCTTGCGCGTCCTCACTCCCACTGACAGGCAATAGTCCCTGCACCTCAGCCTAACCCCTTCAAAATTCTGAAGCAAGGAAACTATCCAAGTACATAAACAGATGATTAAGCCAAAATCTCTCGTGAGCAACTCATGCTGGGGGACAACAAACCTGTGAAACCTCAACCAAAACACCCTGGCCCCGGTCTTTTCGGTTTCGCGCAAGTTGCACTCTCTGAAACGTCAATCACACAAAATTACAAAGTTTCTGGACGCTTCTCCCTCTCTCTGCCAAGGACGCTTCTCCCTCGTCCTGCCAAGGACGCCTCGAGAGGGATGAGCACGAAAGAAGCGGCGTGCATCGTTTATGCCGTCTGCCTGTACAGTGTACAGGTCGCCAATCGCGATTCACTCGTGGTTGGAGCTAGGCATCGGCGTGGTATCCAGCGGCCGATGAGGCGAATTTCGGAGGAAGGTGGCCCACGACATCGGCCACAGACAATGGCTCATTGTCCATAAAAGAAGTTGAGGAGAGTGACACCCTGATTTGGCACCTGGTCGAAAACCGTTTTCGTTGAATGACTCTTGCAGTATGAAGAATTGTAAAGGCTGACCGTATAAATACGGCCGACAGTGTATTCAGTTGAATTCCAAAGGATGGATTGTTTCAAAAAACGTAGCCCGGGTAGACTCCCAACCACGGACAGCCTGCACGAGGGAGTGTCGTGTCTATTTGACCATGCCAGCAGACCTTTGTTTTGATCTTAATCTACAGGCGTTTGCACGGCGACCATGTGACGCGAGCTGTTCAACCCCAATTGTTGACGGATTCTGGGACACAGACCTCGGGATAAAAATGCGGCCAAAGCTTTTTGTAGCTTGCATCTCCTGCTGATCCATGAAAATTGATGTTGAAGCCCTGGCCCACCTCCTTCTACAGAAGGGGGGGTCGCCGGGCGAGATGTGTGCCGGACCAGACGCACAGAAGTGGTTTTGCACAAATACAGTAAAGGCATTCGGGCCAGGAAGGTACGCAGCTCACGTATAATGGCCTTGTTTTGTTTGTCCTCCCACTCCACCCCAACCCCCTTTTGCTGGAGGACTGCCAATTCCAACAAAACCATAGCATATATGGGGGGCCATGCTACCACAGGTCTCGGTGCTAAGGGCTCTTTCTGGGGTGGTCCTAGAAGTGCTGGCTCAAGGTCTATGACTGCTTTGAGGCACTGTCCTTGGCAAAAAGATGCCACTTCCTTGGGAATGAACTGAAATCTTTCACCTCCTCATGTCTTGTGGTGGTGGGGGCTTCTCCAAGAAACTCGATAAGTTTGGAAAGAAAAAATGAAAATTGTATAATATTCATACGAAACTTCTGGCTGGATTGAGTGAGTGTGTGTGTGTGTGTGTGTGTGTGTGTGTGGAGAGAGAGAGAAGAGAGAGAGAGAGAGAGAGAGGAGAGAGAGAGAGAGAGAGAGAGAGAGAGAGAGAGAGAGAGAGAGAGGAGAGAGAGAGGAGGAGAGAGAGAGAGGAGAGAGGGGGGGGGGGGGGCAAGAGAGAGAGAGCGAGAGAGAGAGAGAGAGAGAGAGAGAGAGAGAGAGAGAGAGAGAGAGAGAGAGAGAGAGAGAGGAGAGAGAGAGAGAGGGAGAGTGTTGGTGGGGGGGGTGGGGGTGGGGGTGGGTGGTGTGTGTGTGTGTGTGTGTGTGTGTGTGTGTGTGTGTGTGTGTGTGTGTGTGTGTGTGTGTGTGTGTGTGTGTGTGTGTGTGTGTGTGTGTGTGTGGGAGTGAGGGAGGGAGGGCGGAGGGGCGGGTGGGGGCCCTGGGGATTGGGGGCGGAGATTAAGGACGGAGACAAGGAAAGGGGAGGAAAGAAAGCATTGAGGGCAGGGGGGAGAGAGAGCAGTAGGAAGAGAGTGGGGGGAGAGGGAGAATGAGAGGGAGGGAGGGGGGGGGGCAGAGAGAGAGAGAGAGAGAGAGAGAGAGAGAGAGAGAGAGAGAGAGAGAGAGAGAGAGAGAGAGAGAGAGAGAGAGAGAGAGAGAGAGAGAGAGAGAGAGGGGGGGGGGGGGGAGTGAGACTGAGACTGAGAGTGAGAGGGTGGGAGAAAGGAGTGCGATAGGTGCCCATTACAGAAGGAGGAACTGGAGCGGGCGCAGGGTACTGGCGGTTGGGTTCCGACATTGGCTAGCGCTGGTTCCATGCTCCTCCAGTCCCTCTGGTACCCTGGGGACCAAGGTCAAGCGGTTGGGGACCGGCCTAGATGACATTGTCTGCATCTGCTGGATCGCCTTCTCCTCCCATGAGGTTGCAGAGCGGTGCGACAACACTTCGTTGCAGGGTACTCATTGCCGGCGTTCTAAACCTCTTCACCCGTCGAATGCACGGCGCTCCCATGCCAAGCATGGCTGTTACACGTTCTGAGCTCTTATTGTGCATAACATGTCAATTGCACGTCTGCCGCCTGCAGAGGACGGTAAAAAAGAGGTGCTTAACCCTCCTTTTGGCCTACACCTGTCAGTTGTTCATCGGTCAACTGCAACGGATGGTTGGACATCAAATTCAACGTATGGTTGGACATCAAACGGATGGGTACACATCAAATGCAAGTTGTGGTTTGACATCAAATGAAATGGATGGTTGGACATCAAAAGCATAGTTGGACATTAAACACATGGTTTGGACATCAAATGCAAGTTGTGGTTTGACATCATGTGAAATGGATGGTTGGACACATTGCTCGCCTGGATGGCCGCTTTTTGCTGGATTCATATAGCTCACACGGGGTCATTTACATTACTTGGGGTCCTATTGGGGTCACATTGCTCACCTGGAAGGTCCCATTTTTTTCTACATCAGGCCATCTTGTCCTTCTTGCAAGCCCTTCCCCCCTTCTTTGTTTTCGGATCTTCTCTGCCACCTGCAGAGGTCTGGTCGGGGAAAAGTCGTTGACGCGTAAGACACTCGCACGTATATAAATCATACGGTACACAGGGCCTGATCAGGCTACACTGGGGCAGTAGGTACTGCTTCCAAGGGTGCATGTCAAGGGGCGCACCTCTGTTACCCTGTATTTTTGTATCGTGATTCTCCCCCCCCCCTCTCCTCCTCTCTCTCTCTCTCTCTCTCTCTCTCTCTCTCTTCTCTCTCTCTCTCTCTCTCTCTCTCTCTCTCTGTGTTGTGTGTGTTGTGTGGTGTGTGTGTGTGTGGGTGGTGTGTGTGTGTGGGTGGTGTGGTGTGTGTGTGTTGTGTGTGTGTGGTGTGTGTGTGTGTGTGTGTGTGTGTGTGGAGGCTTTTGGGGGGGGGGGGGTGCGGGCAGTGTTGAAGTGGCAGTGCAGGCTGATGAGGCGGTGGCGGGGAAGCAGGTACTGTGACTGCTGCATCCTGGTCAGCACAGCAACGGGGTACCTCCACGTGCTGGG
>KV908454.1:190442-245442 GCA_002005505.1 Botryococcus braunii
GTGGGATGTCACCCATCATGTTTGTCCTGGATGGGTGTCTGAGATGGTTGTCTGGGGATGTATTGAGAATGGCTCTCTCCAGCAGGGGAGTCTCATGATGTTTACGGCATGATTGTTCAGGATCGTTGTCCTGGGATGGGAAGGGATGGGAATGGGAAGCATTTGCTTCTGATACTGTCATGATTTTTTTTAGAAGGATTGGTTGCTGATGATTGTCCAGGGGTATTGTTGGGAATGGGTTTGGTTTTGTTGGTCCCGTCTCTCAGCATTGCCGAGAGCGCTTTAACATGATAGTTGTCGGTGAGTGTCGTTAATTTGTTGTCTAGGAGAGTCTTCAAGGGCGAATGTTTTGAGGTGGGAGTGTACAAGCGGGACCACATGATTTGAGGCCTGGGCACCTTTACAATGATTCCTCTTGAGTATTTGCGTAGCTTGTGTGTGGGCCAGCGCTTATTCCTGAGCTGCAGACAAGAAGAAAGGCCAAGAAGGAATGGACGACCCTGCCTGACTGGATATGTGGTGACTGGTCGCAGATTGTTATGTACAAGTCCTGCAAGGCTTTCCTTATCTTCCCACACCCCTCCATGTCCGTTCGTGTACACATCATCCAGTAAAGGGGAGAAAGAGAAAGAGAGGCACAAATTGGGATTCACAAGCCTTGAACCATATCCCCCACCCCGCCCTCCCTCCCTGCCCCCCCCCCCCCCCCCCCGGGGGGGGCAGGGGCTCCCTCCCTCCCTCTCCTGCTCCGCCCCGCCCCCCCCCCCTCTCTCTCTCTCTCTCTCTCTCTCTCTCTCTCTCTCTCTCTCTCTCTCTCTCTCTCTCTCTCTCTCTCTCTCTCTCTCTCTCTCTCTCTCTCTCTCTCTCTCTCTCTCTCTCTCTTCCCCCCCTCTGTCTGTGCGTGCATGCGAGATGTACAAAAGCTCACAGGCATATGCATCACGTTTTATTTTGATGTTTTCTAAGAATTTGGAAACCTCGTTTAGTGTATTACCCGAGCTTGCAAGCATACACAAGTGCACGGAGGAATGTAACAGGGAGTGACAGGGGATTCGGCAGCGGGCCCGCAGGCGTGGCAAGTCCGGAACGGCGGGCGGGTGGCCAGCCTCAAAGTCAGCAAGAGTTGTTGTCTCCTCACAATCTCTCCGATTCTGGGCCAAGGGACCGCCATGGGGCATGGCGCCCGGGGACCGACTCCCGACCCCGACTGCGTGTTTGTGCTGGACTGCGAGACCGGCATGCTCTGGAGCGTACGGGACGCCCTGGACCGGGGCTTCGGCTAGGGCGGTGGTGTTGCCTGTTTTGGAGCAGCCATTGACTGTGTGGGGTAGCCTGTTTTGGATCGTTCGCGATGCCCTGGACCGGGGCAATAAAATTTCGGCTAAGACGGTGGGGTTGCCTGTTTTGGAGCAGCCGTTTAAGGAAGATTGGGCTGCCTTTATTACAGCAGCAGTTGGGATACGTGGAGGTGCCTGTTTTGGAACAGTTCCTGGCAAGGTGGAGTTGCCTGGCTTGGAGCAGCTACTGGCGAGGGAGGGTGGTATTTGTTTGGACGGCTTTTGGGCCCGGCAACTTCCTTTTTGACGGTTTGGGGGATGGTGTTGTCACGCGGTTGCTTGCTTGTGGCGGTAGTGAAGTAGAAGTGAGGCCAACGCCGCTTGAAGGAGAATGCACGAGCAGGTGCTATGATTGCTTTTGGAATCTGCCAATGGGTAGGCTTGTCTGTAATCGGATGTGGTGACTTGCGGTCTGTACCAGCCTTGCCAAGTTGAGAAGTATTGTGGCCTACAATTTGTAAGGCTCTTGAGACTGGCCTTTGTGTCTCACCACCTCCATCTCTGTTGAGTTCTCACAGCACTACCGAGTCTGAAGAAGCAGGAGGAACTAGATTTTAAATCCCACCCTGAAGAAGGGTTTGGGTCGTTGCAGAATTGGGTTGATCCCTCAAAACCCACTGTTGTAAAGAAGATTGCATCTGTCTGTCTGCCTTGGAACAGCATGCGGGTAGTTCATCGTTCTGGTCTCTGGCCTCGAGCAGACACTGTTTTTGGAAATCAGGAACACCAACTTCGAGGGCCGATACAAAGATGTATTCGACCTCCCCCAAAAGCGGCACGACAAGCAACCCCTTACAAAGTTCCTGACTGGCGTTGAACGGCTCCAGGCCTGGTACCTTTGTCTGAATGAGTTTCTTTGAACTTTTCCAGCTCAGCTCCGCTCCCCTCAGCGCGGCGGGGGGGGGGGGGGGGGGAATAGCATCGCCTGCAATAGCTTCCGTTGAGACACAGCAAACAAAACGACTTTTAAACAAAGATTCACAGACAGACAGATGTGCTCCCACTCGCAGAGGGATACGGAGAGGGAGCGCCCCCCCCCCCCCCCCCCCCCCCCCGGGGGGGTGGGGGGAGAGTGACACGAATCCAACGATCCTCCCCCCCCCCCCCCCCCCCCCCCACAGGACGAAGAGGAGGCTGTAAGCCAGAGCATGACCGCAACATGTTTACACGAAATAAACGAATACGAACTAGCGTTACCAAAATCCGTGCCTGCAAACTGAGCAGGTAAAGGGGATACGACTACAAAGCAGTGCGACCATTTCTGCAGGCCCTCCTGATCTAAAACTCCCTCGCGGAGGACTAAAAGAACCCTCCGTTCGGAAACAGCAGCACCAGGGGCGCAAAACTTGGAACACTATCATAAGCAAATATACACGAGCGCACAGCCGGCACAAGCCACATGACTGTAACGCAGAAAACCGAGTAAGCACATAATATACTCCCTGCTTGGCGATGACTAGATGTCGCTTAAAATGACCGAAACATGGGACTGGACCCCTGTCAATTATTCCAACTTCCTGACAGCGAGAATCCCTTCCGACGCACATAACAAATAAGCCCACTGCTGCACGAGCAGAGGACACAAGGCTTACAGAAGCAAACATGGAAGAGTTCCTTAGAAAGTTCATATACGCAAAACCCGTACACGGACCTATGCCTGTCTAAACACGTTAACTGACAGACTAAAAGAATTCTGATGCATACATCCTGACACACACAAGGGAAGACACCTCCAGTTTGCCCATCCCTGGTGCCGCCAGCAACTAAATGCTCGAGGCCACACATTATCATTCGTGCTTTTGTCTGAACCCTTTTCACAAAACAGGCTTTGCGGGGATGATTGAAAAGACAGCATGCCCAAACCGTACTGCGATCTCTTTCAAAGCAATAAACCACTAGAGGCCCTCAGAAGCTCAGGCGTGCCTAAACACACGTGCCTAAAGACATGTGACACCCCATATCCACAATGGCAGAGGGGAGTTCGAGCCCTCACACAATAATTCTAACTGCCGCTGCACGGCGAGCGATTGTCCATAACCAATGTAACCGCTCACCGATCTGAACTACTCATACACATTTAAGTAATTTAAGTCTTTGAAGCCCCGCCCGGGTTCCGCCCGCCCGCACCACACATGGCCCTGCCCCATGACGGCAGCATGTGGCAAGCGGACGGCCCGACGAGCGGTGCCCAAAGTGCAAAAGATTGGGGAGGATACCTCCTATCTACTCTCTTCCACAAAGGCGAAATGGGCCCTATCCTCGTCACATAAGGGTTGGTGTGCACAGCGCCCCCCCGGCCGCCCCAAATAAAAGAGGAAACCTTGTCACAAAAGGGTTTGCTGCGCACAGCCCCCCCAAAAGGAGGGAGGCAAGAGTTCCCCACACATCTGGTGCGGCCGCCCACCCACAACCGGGCCGGCAATACTGTTGGCGTTCAGCGCCTTGCAAAGAATTCCGCGGCGTGCCAGTCTGACTGCAGAAAACGGGTGATGTCCCTCACGCACACACACACGCGCACCTCCACGCGCGCACACATGCACACACACCCACGCACGCGCACGCACGCACACACATAGCCCGCCCACGCACGCAAGCGCAAGCGGCATGGAGCTGGCTTGCTTCTTAACCCATCCCATCAAGGAGGGCACACAGGGTTATATTCAATGGAAGCACCCGGACCCATGTGGGTTCCGAGGAGCCAAAAGAAGTCGGCCGGGACAGGGCATGTGAGACAGCTGCCGTCCCAGAGGACAAACGGCACGGCTAAAGAGGAGTTTTGCTCGACGCGGCTCAAGCTGGCTGCCCTCCCCACACCGGCTCAAGAACCCGGCCGTCACGAATCCCGCCGTTTCCCCACCACTTCCGCACGAGATCGCCATCGATCTTCGACGGACAGCTACAAACGCATCCCCGCCCCTATCCAACGTCCACTGGTCGATAGGCCGCGATACCCGCTCAGCGAGAGCGGGCGACGTCCAATGTTTATTTTTGCAATTTGGTTTATGTTTTTCCTTTGGGGGTGGGGGAGATTGTCGTCCAGCCCGCCCCCTCCGATCAAGCACAGCCCTCAAATGGAGGCGGCTTGCCTGACACCGCATACCACACAAGGTATACATATACACAAACGACATGCAGCAGGCAATCGTTGGTATAGCACAGTGCTAGGACGGGTGCAGAGAGTGGCTGGCAGGATCCAGTGCGCCAAAGCTGGCAGCCCCCACACCCGCCAAAAACATCCACTCGGCCAACCAAGCTGGCCCCTCTTCCGACCTCGATACCCTCTGATGTACCAACTACCTCTTCTGCGACAAGTGAGCGCCGGTCGCCCAGCATTACGTTCCGCACCCAGGCTTGCAGGCCTCACCGGGACGAACAGAACCAACCCTGGATATACCACGAAGTAGATCCTAACCGCGGACCGCATGTCCCACAAGCTCGACCTGCGCAACTGAATTCCTCCATAGTCCTCTCCACACAACATACCGCCCTCCCGACACCGTTTGATGGAAGAATGCTGCCGCCGCGCACACGGGGCACACTCCCAGTCCAACGCCAGCCGCGGAACAGCCAGGCAGGTTCCGGCCTCCCTCGTCGGGACTCCACAACCAGCCTTTCTCCTAGATAGGACTCCAAGAAATAACATCCTTGCAAGCCCTCTCAGCCCCATTAGCACGCGTGCTGCGCCTTTCTTTCTATGGTGAGGGCACTCCACAACCTTCAAAACCCTCTCGGCCCCATTAGAGCGTTCGTGTTGCGCCTTTTCTTTTGTTGGGGAGAGCCGAACCGTGCCTGTCTCGACGACATTCTAACCAGGCGCCGTCGTCGTGTGCGTTCATTTGCACCTTCCTGCACGCGATCTACAAACTCAAGAAGCAGAAGAAAAATGGATGGGGCATGCGCAGGCATGAAAACGCCGCCATCTGGAACCCGACTCTAGCCTGCCTCAATCACTAATATCATGCAGACAAACATCGGCCTCCCTCAATCACTAATACTATGCAAACCAAACTCCCCATTGCATCATCTACCGTGGGATCTCAAATAGCGCTCTTTTATCTGGTTGCATCTCATCATGCCCTCTGCACTGGACAGATGTAGTTCTTCTTTGTTCCAACCGCGGGAACCACCAACAAGGTGGAGGCCGCCCCAGCCTCAATCGCAAGCGATCGCATATCAAACAGCAGTTCGGAGGCCGGGGCCGCCGGAACACCGGGGACCCGGAACATCTACAACGTAATTCCTACTTCTCTTTCTACCAAACGGATGATGCACACGTGCAGAAAACACAATATGATGCTCGGGGCAGCCACCAGAGGCGCCCCTCCTAGGGGGTAAAAACAAAGGGAACAAAAAAAAAAAGTAATCGTCACCAATTTTGGTCACTCTTTTCTGCCAGCTCAGGCTGGCACCTCAAATTCTCCTTCTGGCCCCTTGAGGATGGGTGATATGATTTTTGGGCGATACAAATTTTGTGCGGTCACCGTCAAACCTGAGGCTCAAACATACACACACGCACACGTAGCACCCCAGGAAGGGGCGCGCCACACGCGGCCGATGAATGGCCCGGCGGCGGCTCTGCTTGAAACCAGATGTCTCATTGCAACAGTCCTTCCCATCCTTTCAGCAGGGGATGGAAGGATTAGGGGTTCTTTACACTTTAAACCCTTCAAGCACATATACCAGAGCCACAGTGGCCAGGAGGCCCGACAAGGGGCAAAGGTCCCCAATGCCGAAGCGTCCAAACAAAACCCAATGGCAAAACAGATGTTGCCTGTACACGGACACAAACGCACACCGTGGGGTCGGGTCTCGACGGCAAGCACCAGAGTCAGATGCAACGTACCTAATCTGTGAATCAATCGAACGAATGCTAAGGAATTGCATCTTACGCAGGGATGGACATAGATACAGGGGCACAACCACGCCAGGAAGGGCAGCCCGCCTGGTAGTGTACCGCAAAGAGGGGGAGGGTCTCACTTCGATGAGTCATACGTTTTTGAGAGCGGATAAAACCACTACACTAGACCTCTCCTCACCCTCCCTTCCCCTTGTCCACATAAAACAATAGACCTCTTCCCACCCTTCCTTCCCCTCGTTCACAAAAAAACAAAAGGGCAGCGATGGCAAGGATAATGCAAGGATGACCTGCACAGAAATTCACTCTGAGAGTGGAAGCTCCCGCCCTGCTCAAGCGCAGGGCCAAAATACCAAATCGACCCAAGGAAAAATACCAAATCGACCAAAGGGGGAAAATACAACGGAGGGCCAAAACAAGCAAGCATGGCCTGAGTGCCCCCCCGCCAGAGATGGCAGACCAGCTGACCATGAAACAGCCGAGCCTCCACCACACAAAACGAGTACTGCCAGATGCACACCCCCGTCCTGTTCCAGAAGTGGTGGTCAGGCTACCCAAAAGACTCTGCCGGATCGCCCCGCACTTCTCCTGCTGATAGTCTCAAGTGATTCCAACTGAATCACCCCGAACGAGTCTGCCGAACCGCCGGACTTGAAGCTTGCTCAGGAAGGGGTGGTGGGCGGAGGGTCTCCCAAGGTGGCGTCCAAGCCGGCCGAAGCAGCCCTTGAAACAGGGTGTGGTTGGCCCTGGACGAGCGCCTCGCCGTCCCGCTTCCGCTTGTTGGTTGCGAGAGCGTCCGCCCGCCCCGGCGAGCCCCCAGGGGGGGACTGGCGTCCCGCTTTCGGAGCAGGCCTCTTTGCAAAGTTGGGGGCGAATGCCAGGCTGGCGCCCAGGCTGCAATGCGTCACCTGCTGCCCGCCCGGACACTCCTCCACCTGCAAGAGGAGGCCCGCGGGTTTCTCAACCGCAGTTCATCCTTAACCGCAGTATACTCTTAACTGTATTTCATTCTTAACCACAGTTTATACTCTCCACCGCAGTTTCTTCTCAACCGAAGATTATTCTCTCAACTGAAGCTTATCCTCAACCGCATTTCATTCCCTCGACCGCAGTCCATGCAGCGGTCCTGGGCAGGCTTGTGCGGCCCAAGCACATTGTGGTTTACATCCCATGCCTGGCGGTATGTGATCGCTTCAACTCCATCCCCGATTGGCTGTGACCCCCCCCCCCCAAAAAAAAAAAAAAAAGGAAGAAGAAGGAAAAAATACCGCCGGGGCCTTCCAAAACGAAACCCAGAAGAGAAATGAAACCCTCCCTCACCCCCAGAGCAAGAAGATAAGGGAGATAGAGCTGAAAGGGGCGTGGAATTGAGGAAGACCAGCCGATCGACACCCCCTTCACCGCCGGAGGGTGGAGGGGGGGGGGGCACCAAGGGGCTTGGGGGAAGACAGAAAGAGAGCCGTCACGGAGGACGGAGAGCGGGGGAGACAGGCAAGAGGACATAAAGTGTGCAAATACAAGATCGGCAAGGCTGAAGAGGGTAGGAAAGACAAAGAAACATCAAACGCTCAAACTTGCAAACTGCAGCCCGAAATCAGACTGGTGTGGAAATACAGCCTAAATTTCAGGACCCCCACAACGAGTAGTCCGGGATTACCACGGCATACCAAGAATTCACGAATCCTACCAAGATTTATCCGGGGTTACTACAGGATACTCAGATTCCAGGAGTCCTTACAAAATTAGCCAGAATGGCCCACAGGATTGGGGGATGGCCCCAGTCGCAGCAGTGATCCAGGAATCAGCAAGAACGGGAACAGGCCCCGCCACGCACGAGCAAGAAGAATTACCAGGACAGACGGGATGAGGGCGTTGCGGGCATCCTCCAGCTGGCGCGCGAGTGCAGAGGACAGGGTACACGAGCCGGGGCCACTGGGATGTGAGGACGGGGGGACCCCTCCCGAGCCTAGCTGCTCCAGCTGCTCGAGTGTCAGGCGCAGGGCGTCCTTCTTCACAGGCTTGGACATGAATCCGTCCATGCCCACCACTTCCCAAGGCCGGTCTGCACAGACAACCATCATGCATCTCATGACAAAGCAATGCGTTGCCATGACAAAGCCGCCTTCATTACCGGGACCCGCACTCCGAACCCCTCAAAAGCATCGTTTGAGGAGCCTTCTTCGTGCGACACCGCGGGATAAGTCTGATGCGACACTACCATCCTGACGCTCAGAGAATCCAAGGTCTGCAGGACCAGGCCTCTGTAGCCGTCAAGGTGTTCAGTGCCCACCCAAACACCTAGTCCCTAGTGGAAGCAGGGGAAAGGCCGAATCTGCAATCAGGCAGCACACACACACACACACACACACACACACACACACACACACACACACACACACACACACACACACACACACACAGAGAGAGAGGGGGGGGGGAGCGCTATTTTGTCAATAGAAGAGCGCCAAAAAGTCCGTGCCTCTGTCACAATCAACTGTGATGGTCAGACTTAATGGGAGCAACCATGCCCTGACACCCGCAAAAGCCCTGACAACTCGGGGTGAAGTTACTCAAATGACAACATCCGCTGAGAATGATGCCCCCTTCCAGCGATTTGACATGCATGACACAAGCAGCACCAAGCAACCTGATCATTGCCTTCACATCCTGCTGGATTGCAACACATGTTAGCACGCACCGCAAACACTGGTAGTCACTCCAGCTAACGCTGGGCTGGATAGCTGCTCGACTTCGCTGCATGCACTGACTGCCACAATGGGAACTCTCCGGGAAGACGCTGTGCTAGTGGAGGGGGAAGGGCACCAAGGAAGTGTGTCCTCAGTCAACAGGCAGCTGTAGCTCGACGATGCAGATGACGGGGGACTTGCCTCCAGCTTCCGAATCCTCTGTGTCGCTTCAAGCCCGTCCATCTTCGGCATATTGATGTCCTGTGCCCCAGCACATTTCTGAGCTGGAGCTGCAGGAATCAACACCAGGAACAACAACAGTCATGAAGATTAAGTAGCCCCTCACATACATTGTGTGCACTGCCACACTAGAGACCACACAGTATTTCAAGCAATAGACAACTACAACCTCGACCCAAGCGCCACATGTCCACCACACATTCGAGTGTATGCACTGACAGCGAAGGAAATCAAGCCACCACACACATTGCTTGGCAATTCATTAAGCGTCCTTCACAAACAGAACCAGAAAATATTGCATGTCCTTACCATCAGAACACAAAAGAGTGCTTCAGCATGTTGGCTGTAGCAATCCACCGCCTCGACGCCGTTCTCGCCATAGACGACTTCATATCCAAGACCCGACAACATCTTTCCCAAGACCAGGCGGTTGAACTGCAATCCGAAACCATTATGAGTTGAAATTACTACTCAGAGTTAAGTGTCAACACGCCAGGCATATTTTTGCGGGAGCTGTACAAGCCCTCTACACACCAGAGAGCACTTCTGTATCGGATCACGCACATAACCCCGTGATCGCCCAGAAGTGTGCACATGGCGTGACTACTAACTCTTAATGACAGGAAACGCTGTGTAAGAATGAACCAGCCTCCACGATTGGGAAGGAGAAGCGCGCGACTAGTCCGGCGGTAAAACGCACAGACTGTGCAGACGTCAACCATGTACCACTCAACAAGAGGACATCTCGTAGCCAACAGAGAATCATAAGGCCCACAACGAGCTGGCCAGCTGGGTCAGGCCTGCAGACGAAGCCACCGCAAGGGCATTCGCGGGAGTGCTAACTACCTTCTGTGTCCAGGCCAAGACAAATTCCTCCCTCTTAATCGCACTTCCAACATCAGGGACTATACCGGCACATCATCCACGACAAGAACCTTTTTCTTGCCACTACGGACTCCGAGCTCGACTGCACATGGCTGCCGTCGAGCTGTCCTGTAAGGCGGGCTCTCCGACCCATTCGTCAGGTCCTGTCCACAAGGGATCGTTTCAGAGGACAAGGAGTGCCCTCCAAAGCCCAAAAGCACGCTATCCATTTGAAGGGCTCGCGCTTACAAAAGCCCCTCCCGAACGTGATTTTCACCGCCAAACCTCACACTATCCGAACCACTTCCCTTTGGAGGGGTCCTTCCCAAAATATACTTGAAAAACAAGCTCTAAACAATACGGGGTGTGCTTGGCAGGTCAAACTTACTTCCACCATAAAGGGTTCTACCCGGCGGTGCACTTTTTGGGGGACATATGTTATCGTGATACGGATCCCGAGAGTGGGCAGATCTCCCTGGCCAATGCCGGTCGGCCGGCGAGACTGGTCCTCCGACATGATGTAATCCAACAATCCCTGTGGGCAGGCCCTCTGCAGATCTGCTGCGAATCTTTATGCTGTACGTTAGTACCAGAGGAAGGAAGGAAGGAAGGAATTCCAGGCAGAACTTGACGGCAGCCGGAATGCTGCAAATCTTCAGGTTTATCCCCTGGAACGCAAATTTCCCGTCCAGATCCAAACGCGGTCCAGATAAGGCGCCACGTAGGACAGTGAATCCGCAGAACGCGCCCAGCAAATGGGTTTATTCTTGGGACCAGGCCCACCCCGCGGACGCGGGCCAAAGTCTTCTTCCCTCAGAGTTCTGACTCCGCCTTTACGACATCCCCGAAAGCAGATATTAACATTACTACCAACCCTCAAATAATATTACGCGCGGTGCGTCATAGGTACAAAACCTCGCCTAGAGAAACCCAGTTCGTTACCTGCTACAGAACTGCTCTCATGTAACTTCTGCATTCAATACACACTTTCTGATGCCTTCCAGGTTCGTGTAATGCCTTGCAGGTTTAAGGAAACAAGTACAATATATCAATCAGGTTCACGTGCATCCCTTCCCTCGTCAGACTCGACGACTGGCTCGCCATTACGTAAATGTATACAACACATACAACATGCCCGTCTGGAAACACATTTTTTTCTGCCGACGCGTCCTACCATTACAACATATACATCCCTTTATGAAAACATGTATGCCTTCCTTTCGTCTACCATCCTTCAGCACTATCGTTAGACAGAATGTCCATCTGTTCCTTCTGCGCCGGCATGCCGCCAAGACCTTGACTTGAGTGCACAATGCTGCCCGCCGTCTGATTCCTAACCACTCCTGCCGTTTGCCATTGCTTGTGGCGCCTTTGAGTCCTGTTTTGTGTGTGTGAGTGATTGTCTTTCGATTTCTCTTGCATGAATTAGTGGGGATGGTGTGAGAATTGGCAAATCATTTTCAAATCAAACCATTGAATGTGGCGCACTTTGGCCTTATGACATTAGAATGTATGTATGTGTCCCGGAGACAAAACGTTTGACAAAAGTAGCAAACACCACCAAACGCACGGAGTGCATTGGTGGTCAACATAGAGAAGGGCATACGACAGTGACTTCAACAAAACCATTCATACTTGGAATCCGGAATGTTTCCCAAGAATTGCGGGCAAAGCCCCAACATTTTCCAATCCGAGGTCTTGTTTCTGACACAATCGACCAAGCTTTTTAGTTTGGGGCAAACAATTTCTCATGTTGGTCATGGAAAAGCTCTTTTTCATTTGCAACGTCAGGGTTTCTTTGAGTCCTGCTGCAGGGATTGGTGCTGCAAAGATGTGGTGCAGTACAAAAAGTGCGCCCCATGGTGCTGCCAAAGCGAACAGGAAGGCACGATGTGGCCCCCTGTACAACACATACTACACAAGCGTTACATCCGACGTGCACTGCACTGAAGGTAAATGTTGCCAATCTAGCTAGTATGATGTACGTGAGGTTAAAAAACCTCACGACCCGAGCTGCCTCAAATCTGTCGACTTGTGACCATGAGTTTCCCTTCTTCATGCGTGAGAAAGTGAAACTCTCATAGGAATCTCTCTTTGCAGCCCATTAATTGAGCCATTCCTATGAATTTTAAATGCGGGTGCCTGCATCTAGACTAGTACTGATTGACTAATCAGTCAATCCTAATCGATAACTTGCAAAAGTTCATGATACTTTGCAAGTGGGAAAGTGGTGTATGAATTGGTGTCAGCGATGCATTCAACCGACCAAAAGAGCAGTTTCTCGCAGAAGATCTTGCAAAGTTTTGGTATGCCAGGTCATCCATTCGAGGCTACGGACAAAAGTGACATTTCACAGTTGCACCGTGTTGTGCATCGTCGGTTTCATACAGCTGCAGTACATGATATCTGGTGAAGCACAAGTATTTATACTCCGGTCTATGACCCGCAGGGGACTCGCAGCATCTCACCCCAGCTGCAGATACTGTGGGCCCCTACTATGTATACAACATACACGTATACATTAGGTGTGCTGCGTTTGCTGGAATCATGGGGATAGCATCATTGTAGCGATACTGCTTGGGTTCGTACCTCCTCTCAAGTAACATCAACGAACCCCCCGGCCACTTGTCACCAGTTATCCACAGACAATTATTGTATGTCCTGTACCAAAACTCACAGGTCTGATCAGTGGGACTTCCACTTAGCAGACCGCATGTACGGGATTGCAGTTCTGTTTGTACGATTGCCGTCCTTGCCCGGTCTTCTCTCGCTCTGGATCCAGGCTCCGGAGTGAATGTTGTCATATATCCTGCAGCTGCTCGCAGGCTGGGAGTCGCAGCATTTTGGAGGATAGAACTGTGCTTATACGTGGTAAACCTTGCCTTAACTTTGTGTACACATCTGGTGCTTCCGCATATTCGACACAGACCTGTGTCTAGTAACCCAGGCTTGTGTGCAAGAAGGCCAAGCCACAAAAGACAACGTACCCAATGGCCATTTGATCAGCCTGCTCTGGCTTCAAATGTATACTACGGAGTCACTTTTCTTGGAAGAAAGAAGAGGGCATGCTGCTGACCATGGAAGCGACAAAAACACCATTTGCTGCACTGCACTGACTGAATATCCCCTGTTAGAAATGCACAGACTGAATATCCCCCGTAAGAAATGCAAAACTGCGCCATTCATAATTGGCTCATCTGGATCTGTGGGCTTCATGATGCATCTGGGCCGCCCCGCAAAGCCACAGGGGCCGGCCTTTCTGGCTTGATCTTTCAAGGAACAACCATGGGGGGGCAAGGCTGCAGAGCAAAGGGGCTAACTCCGAGACTTGCATACCAACTTGACTCCCTTACATACTGACTTCAATACTAACTTACATACCAACAGACTTGCATACCATTTGTGTTGCACCCAGAGCACTCTCAGCCTTCGCTCCAGCCAGAACAGAAAAGACGTCATATAGAAATAGTCATAGATATTGAAACTTCACACAGGCCTGCCACGGTCCTACATCAGCAGATTTGAGCTCCAACTGTGGAACACCCATTCCGCCCAACCCAAGTTGATGCTACATCTTTCTTGAGCTCTCAACCTAACAGCTAATCATCAACCTTTTGGCAGAAACATAAGTTCGTCAAGCTTGCATCAAGCAGCCTGGTAAAGCAGTAACTTCATCAAGCTTCTGCTGTACAGTGCTTTCAACAACCCGATGTCAGGACTGTCAATCAATCAAGCTTTCATGAGAAGCAAAAAATTTATCCAGAAAGCTAATTATGTCTTCTCAAACCAAAACTGCGCTGGCCAAAGCGAGGGGTCTGTACCATGGCCAACTGCAAGGAGCCGAGACCGCCCCCAAGAAAGGCAGCTGTGCCGCTAAGAACGACAGCCCTTGCATCCTTGGGGGTCCTGCATTTCCTGCACGATACGTCTTTCAAACAGGGAGTCCCTTCCTCCCCCCATCCCGCCTCTGTGGCCGAGCAGCCCACCCCACGCGTGCTGTGCCCCACAGCTGTCCGAGGGGGGTAAGGAGGGGGGGGGGGGAAGCCCACCTGCTGTGGCTCACGACTGATCAGTGCATGAGCACAGTGATGAGTGAGGGAACATGAGTGATCAGGAATCAGTGTGATCACTCTTCAAAGCCTCTTGGGTGGGCCTTCAAAACTAGACTAAGTCCTCTTTCCCCCCTTTTTCAAACCTGTAGCTGCGGAAGAGCCAGGCCAACCCCCCAATTTCCATGAGATGGCGGGAGGGGGGCCTCAGATCTGGGAGTACGACATTAATGGACTGTGGAGCCGCCGACTGGTTGGTAGGAAAGTGACTCCCCCTTGCTTGATCTGTGGTAGCACTGGATGCAGTATGCGCCCCTGGTCTGTACTGCTTGCCGAGAACGGGACATAGTGTATGCGGGCTGCCAGGAAGGAGTCCCCTGGTCTGTACTGCTCGCCGAGAATGGCGATAGAATATGCGGGCTTCTAGAAGTCCAGATGCCAGAAAGGAGTCCCCTGGTTCGGCTATTCCTGCATCGCAACGGCGACTTCTGGCCTCAGGAACACTGCAGCAGGCCTCCTAGTTCATTGCCCTTCTGTGGCCACCACCGACACGTATCCACCAACCCCCCCCCCTCTTCCCACCCACCCACACCCACACACCACACCCCCCTGCAGCAGCAGAAATGTAGGAACAACAGGCAAGCTGCAATAAAACAACAGTGTTTGAAGAGGAGGCGGAGAAGGAAGAAAGGTCGGGGGGAGGAGGCGAGTGTGCACGACAAAGTGCCATGCAAACGGAGAAGGGGGTGCGGGGGCAGGAGGAGAATGTGAGGAGGCAATCCGGGAGGAGGAGGCATTTGCAGAGGTGCGGGGTGCAGGCTATACCATGGAGAAGTCGGAGACCCCAGGGTCTGCAACAGAGCTCGGGATACTGAGGGGACCACCGGGGTACCGCCTCAGGTCGGGGGGAATGCCTTCCAGAAAGTCTGGGGGCGCATTGGGCGGGCGGGTCTGCTGGTACCTTAGCCGCGCCCTCCAGAGGTCCAGTGAACCATCCCTCGCCATTGGGCCCTCTTGCGATGGGAATGATCCTGTCCCCCACCCCTATCTTCTGAGCCCCCTCTCCATGTCTCACCCCCGCCCCCTTTTCTTGAACCGATGATTGATTTGTTGCACGTGACACATCTCGACACCTGATGAAAGTGATGATGATGATGATGATGATGATGATGACGATGTGTGTGTGTGTGTGTGGGCGCCGCGGGGGGGGGGGGGGGGGGGGGAGGTTAATATGTGGGTGCCAGGGGGCGGGGGTGGGTGGTATGTGGGTGCCTTCAAGGTTCACCCACCTTTTTGGGGATATATACAGGAACACACACTCCACCTCCACCAAAAACCAACCAAAGCACGTCCTCTTACCAGAGTTCCCACGACACCCTGCTCTTCGGATAACGCCTCAATGTATCCGTTGCACGTTTTTCTCGGGTCTGCCCCTTTGACCACGACTATCAATGTCAGCAAAACATAGCTCCATGAAGGGGACCCTATCAGGTGTGGGATGCGAAATAATACCAAACGGAAGGTGGACATCCACGCTTTGGGACAAAATCTCTGGCATTTAGATCAGCTCTTCCCCCCCTTCCCGAAGCCCCTCTTCCACCCCTCACCATGAATAACAACACACACACACACACACACACACACACACACACACACACACACACACACACACACACACACACACAGGGAGGGAGGGAGGGAGGGAGGGGGAGAGAGCGAGAGAGAGAGAGAGAGAGAGAGAGAGAGAGAGAGAGAGAGAGAGAGAGAGAGAGAGAGAGAGAGAGAGAGAGAGAGAGAGACAGGTTGATGTCAATTTCCGGATGGGGAGGAGCGGACCCACACTGCCCGTTTCTAACGGCTTGGGGGGGCTAGGGAAGGTCAGTCACCCTCGTCAGTGCTCAGACGAGGGCCAGGAAGGGGGAGGCGCCCTCACCGCTACGTGATGTGGGGTCGGGAGGGAGCGGATGGAGGGTGTTCAGCCACTGGCTCTCAATGTTGAGGAGGTCCCGCAGGCGGCGCCGCCCATCTGCCATGCTCCAAAGGCCGGGGTCCACCATGCTCCCCCGCATCATTTCCTGGGCGCCCCACCACTCTTTCACCATAATACAGTAAGCCAGCTCCATACGTGTGATTGAACGTGCGCGTGTCTGTGTGGGTGGGGGTGGGGGGGGGGGGATTGTGCCTCCGTGCGAGAGAGAGAGGGCAGGGGAGAAGGCACAGGACAGATAGGCGCTGCTGGGGAGAAGGGGGCGGGGCGGGGAAGAAACCCAGCATTACCGAATGCGCAATATTACCCAAAATTACATAGACCAGGCACATGCAGAGTGAATAGTGGCGGTTGGTACATGACACCGCACCGCACATTCTTTCGCGTGACACGCACACATGCAAACACACACACACACACACACACACACACACACACACACACACACACACACACACACACAAAGAGAGAGAGAGAGAGAGAGAGAGAGAGAGAGAGAGAGAGAGAGAGAGAGAGAGAGAGAGAGAGAGAGAGAGAGAGACTGAGAGGGGGGGGGGCATGTCAGAACATGGACAAAGATCAATAAGGGCAAGTCGGAGCCGGATGAGGTAGCATCCTTGGGAGGAGAACCTCTTCAGACATCGGGGCAGAACAGCGAAAGAGGCCGAACAGATACTGACAGGAGCGAGAGAGACATCTGCTGCAGTGAAATCACACACATGCATGCGGGCACACAGCCCTGGTCAGGCAGCACAGGGCAGGGGGCGCACGACGAGGGTGGAGTGAACAACTTGGAACACGTCGTTCTGCTGCGCGGGCGGCGGCGGCTGCTGGGGGGCCAGCGCCTGCGGGGAGTTTTCTCCGGAAGGCTCTGCATCCGAATCCGTCACCAGGTCCGGTACCTCCTCCCCTTGGCTGTCTGCAAAACCCCCTGGACACTGTGAGGGGACGGGGGAAAATCTCGTGGGCGGCCAACCACACTGTCCCTCTACCTGGCAGCTGTCGAGTTGACCCGTGAACGTCTATGTTGAATCTTGCATGTCAAGAGAAGCGTTGTGAAAGTATGCCATTCGTTGGTGTTAAGAGGTGGCTCTTAGGGTTGGCAATTGTACGCATTTGTACACTGTACAGTGTACGTATCGTACCCCCTATACGTACCGTACCCTAAGCCAGGGTACGGCTGAGTGTACGGTTCGTCCGGTACCAATCCGGTACACGTTTAGTACTGCACTACACTGCCTGCCCTGCTACCTCCACACTTAAGTGGAGGCCCACCATGCACATCCCCTTCCACCTCTTAAACGCTTTCGCGTACCTACTCAAAGCTTGGTGGTGCCTGTCCCCGCAACCCCAGACTAACATGGCCACCCGTCATGCCAATTTCTCCCCCTCCCTGGCTTCCGATGCTCTCCTGGCTCATCCCAACATCTTTCCCTCCCTCGCTTCCCATGCTCTCCTGGTTCCTCCACGCTTTCATAAAATCTCTCAGAGCAATCCACAAGTACGGACGGCAAGCCATCACTTGCTCCATCCCCAGGTCCACCTTCCTGGACAACTCACCCTTCGCGCACCCCCACTTCCCCAACCCTGACTAGTTCAGCATGCGCCCATCCCCACTTCCTGCCTCCCCACCAATTCACAATGTCCCCGCCTGTCCCACCTCTGCTGCTGACCAATCCACCACGCGCTCAGCCCCACTTTTGCACTCCTCACCAATCCAGCATGTGCCTCACCAGAGCTCCACCCACGCCCTTGCACATCTCGTCCCGCCCCCTCCTCCCTCTGATTTTCACACTCCTGCTCAATTCAGCACGCCCCTACCCCCCACCCCCCAACTGGTCCCACATTCGCTCACTTAGAAGAATCCGACACACACCGAATCCCTGCTTCCACCCTCCTGGAAGATCTTCCGCAGGGTAAATCTTTGATTCCACATCCCTGGGGAAAGCCATCACAGGCCAAATAATTAATTCCAGATTACCAGGAAAATCCACTACAGGCAAAATCTAATCCCACATTCCTGGGAAAGTTCAGCGGGCCACCGGTATCCATCCATCTTGGGCTCCCCTCTCCGGCTGTCCCTCCCCCCATGTTACCCCTTCCGGTTGCAGTCTCGCCCCGCAAATGCCAGGCCCTCCCACCGTAAATGACGCTGCGCTGCCGGCCAGATGCGTCCGTGCGCGTCACCTCGGCGGACTGCCGCCAGGGGAAGTGCCTCCGGTCCATGCGGGAGGCGCGGGACGGCCACTCCGCAGGCATGTGGCCCAGCTGGGCCCCCGGCCACGACTCCGGGAAGGCGTCGCCGTTGGGGCCCCTACTGTGACGCCCCTGTGGCCCTGACTCTGTGCGCCTGCAGGGCTTGCCAGGGCCGCTGTCAGTTGGGTCTCCCGACAGGATGTCGTAGATCCAATCCCAGCTTCATAGAGGAACTATTACATCCAGGACCAGCCATTATCAGAGGTGAACTCCCCGCACCCGTACCCCTTAGGACAGTAATATGAGATTACACATCTCAAATTCAGTGTTGGTTCGAAGCTACTTTCGAGCGCTACGCCTGTGTACACATATCATATAACTGTTGGTTCAGAGCTGCTTTTGAGCCCTACTCTGTGAATGTAAAGAGTGAGCCCTCGGGAGCATGAGCATTTGAAGGGGGAGAAATGAGTATGGAGGGTGATGATGGGCACATCAAGCATTGGCAGGCATGAGCTTCAGCCCTGAGGCAGAGAGGAGAATCCAACCCAGCCCTTGTGGGGGGTGGGGAGGGGGGGTGAGGGGGGAGGGAGGGAGGGAGGGAGAGAGAGAGTTAGAGAGAGAGAGAGAGAGAGAGAGAGAGAGAGAGAGAGAGAGAGAGAGAGAGAGAGAGAGAGAGAGAGAGAGAGAGAGAGAGAGAGAGCCCTTGTCATTAGTAGTTCATTTGTGTGCAGTCAAGGGCGAGAGGCTGGAGAGAGACAGTTGTTAGCGGCTGTTCCAATGCCTGCTCAGCCAATTTCTTCTGTTTGTCTAGGCAATTGCTACCTCCTTCATTGGATACATTTAATATTCCTCTTTTCCCGCACAATTCCCTGAAAACTACATACTGTACACAACATTCTCTGCCTCCCTAAGGGAAGGCATGTCTCTGTGAAAACTTTATGCTCCTCCAGGCCCCCCCCCCTCCTTCAGTCATTCCTGCCCCTTCTCTCACCCTCTCTGTAGGCCGTGGCTTAAGTCTTGGTTATGGTGGCAAAACTCCAACTTCCCACATTGTTATGCATGATGTGTGGAAGGTCGGGTGACACATTCCCCCTCCTGAACCCCCCCGTCCCCCCACTCTCTCCCCCCCCCTCTCTCTCTTCCCCGCCCCCCCTTGCGTCCCACCCCAGGTGTATTAGGTGCTTCCTCGTGGCAGCTCATTCCATCCAGGGGGTTTGCCTGGAAGACGTATAATAGAAATAGGATGAGGGAAATCTATGAAGTTTCAAGAAAGGAATAAGGAAGGCTTACCTGAAGGGGTTCTGGTGCAAATGCCGTAAGGCGCGGACTCTCCGACACACCTCTCGAGGGGAAGGGACCTCTGGCACATCGTCTTCATCTGAAGAGTAGTAGATAGGCCTTCCCATCACCACACAAGCAAAGCACTACACCACCTACATCCACAACCTTGATTCTGACTGAAAGTGTCAGAAGACGATGTAGACTGGACGAGGAACTCCAACTTTTGTGCTCTGGTAGCCTGTTACCAGAGAGCTGCAACATTGAGGACTTTCAAGGCTGTCAGAAGCTATGACGGCACCCCAGCTTCTATTTTTTCAAGAACTTTGATATGGTGGACTGAGCCCTCTCACTTCTCTTGTGACACCAGAAGCAGTGTAACCACAGACCCTCATCTCTAAAAAATAAACAAAACAGCCTATCCAACTCCCTTATAACATGAAATACATAAGCCCACAGTCGTGAAGATGGGCCAGAACACCCAGAGAAGCATGCTTTGAAGAAGACGCGTTAAGAGGCGCTAGATGCACGGCTGGATGTCACTAATGCGTTTAAAGGGCCACGACAACATAAATCAACCACGCAATCTTTCCCAAACTTCAAGGACCGCAAATGCACTTTGAACAAGAAGCCGAACAACTAAGTGACATAACCAGCTCCGAAAGGCAGCACCGTACAGAGCCAAGTGCAACCCTAGCGGAGAAACCTTTATAACCCAGCAGTCAAACTCAAGACTTAGTTATACAAAAATCGCGGGAGTCAGCTCACCCAATTGGCGACTCTGGTACCAACGCCTGTCGTCAGAGTAACCGAGAAGTAAGGCAGCCGTACGCTTGCACAAGGGTCCAACTAGGAACACATTTACAAAGAAAATTAAAGTTTCCAGGTATGCAAACAGAACAGCTAGACTATCTTCATTGTCTTAGCGGCTAGCTGCAGAAAGGCGACCTTTGCCGAACATGTGGCCAAGCGCAAGCGGGCATGCCTGGATTGGCCACGCAGAGCAGCTCCGCAAGAGATCGTCGAACTTCGCCAAATCGAGGACCGTGAGTCACGGTCCGTGACCGATGGTCACCAGGTGACCGAGAGGCACCCATCCATACTGAGTGCGGTGCACTTTCACCAAGGGAACTGGCTTGCCTTTCGATGTGTACCCTTGCTCGCAACCCAGGAACCGGGTGTAGGTCCGGCCATGCGACGACATGAGGTGGTCTTGAATCAGTTTGGATTCAACGCATTCTCTGTGTAACAACATGTGGCTCTCTTGCATTCCGTTAAGCGGTCTCGGCAGCAGACGCCTGCAGCCCGGGGGTGTGGAGTGAGCGCAAGTTATGGATTGAGATACGTTGTTGGTTATTAAATAATCAGGAGGCCCATAATCTGGTTTCGTAGACTGCGTTAGTTTGTCTACCGACGACACCTTTACTGATCTTGTGCATCCTCGTCCGGGCATGGTAGTCGAACCAAAGTTGCGTAGGCTGGCACGATGCCGCTTGGATATGAAGATGGATTGTATATCACCTGGAGCTATGCATAGCTGTCGATTAGGGACATTGGTAAAGCCCCGTATGTTGTGGATCCGAAATGAGTTTGCGTATATAATCGAGTTCCGAAATGCAAATCGTTGAAGGAATTTCTAGAAATTTCATTTGAAATATTAAGCAATGCTCTCAATTTCAAACCCGATCATCCCAGACTCAAGCATTGAAAGGGTTACATGTAGGCACCAACAGGCGAGGATGGCAATTGCAACGTCCTTCTGGCTTGTGGCTCCGACGTGCATAGTGTCACAATACCAGTTGCAAATAGTGAAGCAATTCGATGGGGGCGTGAGGGAATTGCCCTGCCAACGCAGTTGCAGCCCGCGACCACTCGCTGCTGGGCTCAACTGAAACATCGTGCAGGTACTTCAGGAGCAAGCCTGTTCAAGCATCGTACCGGAAGTTTGCCTCCCAACCCCCCCCCCCCCCCCCCCTCTCTCTCTCTCTCCTCTCTCTCTCTCTCTCTCTCTCCTCTCTCTCTCTCTCTCTCTCTCTCTCTCTCTCTCTCTCTCTCTCTCTCTCTCTCTCTCTCTCTCTCTCCTCTCTCTCTCTCTCTCTCTCTCTCTCTCTCTCTCTCTCTCTCCCTCCCTCCCTCCCTCCCCTCCCTCCCTCCCTCCCTCCCTCCCTCTCTCTCCCCCCCCCCCCCCCCGCCCCGTCCTCCCTCCCTCCCTCCCTCCCTCCCTCCCTCCCTCCCTCCCTCCCTCCCTCTCCCCCCCCGCCCCCGCCCCGTCCCCCCCGCCTCTCTCCCCCCCCCCCCGGCCTCTCGTCCCCCCTTCCCTCTTCTCTCCCCCTGTCCCTTCCTCACAAACCCCCCTCACCATCCAGCTTCTTGGAAAGACATTCACCCTTTTGATGTCCGAGTCTGACCGAGGGAAGAGAAAAGGCTTGTTTGAAGCGGATGCCCTGGTGGGCAATAGTGGATTAATTGCACACAAGCGGGCAAAGGGTTTGCACTAACACGGGAGAAAATGCAAATTCAAATCCGCCTCACCTTCTCTGTTACCAGTACGGTAGTCTTCTTATTATCATTCTCATCTGTCCTTGACATGCGACATCTTTTTTCCGGTCTCAGGTGGAGTAAGAGCTGGGCGCGTAGCTGCGCATACGAGCCTGCATGTGCGTGTGTATGTGTAGCCCTGTGTGTGTGTGTGTGTGTGTGTGTGTGTGTGTGTGTGTGTGTGTGTGCGCGCGCGCGTGCGTGCGTGCGTGCGTGCGTGTGTATGTGTAGCTCTGTGTGTGTGCGCGCGCTTGCGCGCGCGTGCGTGCATGCGTGCGTGTGTGTCTGAAGGCGTTGCACGTCGCTTGACACTAGGCGCTGTCGAGGCAGAGGTGCAGAGTGTGGAGGTACGGGAGGGGCCGGACATTGCGGTACTGGCAACAGTGGACGCATACGGGCATGCAAACGTGGCACTCTTTGGAATAAGCAATGGCACCCTCCATCTCCAATCCCACCACAAGGCCCTCCCACTCTCCCCGACCAGGTGCAGACACCACCATGTCTTCTCTCTTTCAACACCAAGTAAACGCAAATCGAACCCAATCGCACCCGCCGCAGCCGGACCCCAAGGCTTTTGCCTTCTAGTCCGACACCGCACCTGAACCCAACGCAACCTCAACGCAACCGAGCCCATATCCATTGGAAGCAACATTCCATACCAAACGAACGCAACCCATCCTGAGCTCTGCTGGAGCCGTTCGCAGCCATTTTCATTGTAACCCCACCCAACTCCCACAAAGAAAATACGATCCCTAGGGGGACCTGCCCTCGCCCCCTTCCGCCCCCCTCCGCACCCCGGAGGGCCCAAGCGGAGGGATCAGCCCCCCAACCCCCCCCCCCCCCCTTGGAATGAAATCTTGAACTCTCAAGGTTGTCTGATAAGCTTTAAACCCAAACAATGCTCATCCCAACAGAAGTACTGCATGCCTAACCGACTTCAGGGGGACAGAGAGTCTGAAGCAGAAATGCATGTGCAGGGAAGCTGGCTGGGCAGGGGTGGCACTGGTCTCCCCAGAGTGTCCTAATCTGGCAGTCGCGCGGCAGTTCCCACGGGACTGTTGCCTGTACGATGGAGACCGCGTGGTGCGCACGTTTTGTCTCCTGAATCCGCCACTCGCGGTACGCTTCATCGGCAACGGGGTGGGAGCGGTCTCCAGCCCTCCGGACTCTCTGCTTGCTGTTGCTGAGGGACACCAGGTCTGTCTAGCCCCTTCAGCCCCTGACTTGCTCTTGTGGACCTCCTTATTGTTCGTTTGTTGTCATGGTCGTTGTCGCAGTGGTCTACGTTGTTGGTGCTTCTGCTGCTGCTGCTGCTGTCTTGTTTTGTTGGTGTCAGTGCCAATTGCCCCTCCCTCTTGCACGCTTCCCCCCGCCCTCTGTCCCTGCCTCCGTTTCCCCCCTCCTTTCGCCCTTCCCCCTCCCCGTGTGTGTGTATGTGTGTGTGTGTGTGTGTGTGTGTGTGTGTGTGTGTGTGTGTGTGTGTGTGTGTGTGTGTGTGTGTGTGTGTGTGTGTGTGTGTGTGTGTGCGCGTGTGTGCGCGCTTGCATGCGCACACGCGTGAATTCGTCCCCCCCTGTCTTTGGCCCCCGCCCTGTCTCAACAATCCCTCCCCTATTTTTACTCTCTTGTGAACCTGTCCCTCCCTCCCCATCGTTTTACCACTGTATTGTGAAGATTGGAGGAGTGGCGGGGGTGGCAGGTATCAGTGTGGGACGGGAGAGCCGCGGAGAAGGGAGGGTGTGTGGAGCGCCTGTCCTCCTCCTCCAGCTCCTCGCCATTCTATTGCGTGACTTCTGACGACACCGGCGCCATCCTAGGTGCGCCTCTCCGTTGTGGCAGCCCTCCCTTCCCCCGACCTTCAAACAGGGGCGTGAGGAAGGAGGCCGGCGGGCTGTGGGGTGCTCAGCCTTGTGTGTGCATTGCCCCGGGGGGGGGGGGGAGAGGGGGGGAGGGAGGGAGGGAGGGGGGGGGCCTAGGGGAAGAGGGAGGGAGACAGAGAGGGTGTTGTGTGTGTGTGTGTGTGTGTGTGTGTGTGTGTGTGTGTGCGCGCGCGTGTGGAGAGAGATGCACACAGAAAGATCTGCAGATGGGCAAAGATATGTAGATGTTGAGTTTCAGTCCCGTGATTATTGCTTTGGGCCCGCAGGGGCCGCTGGAGGGGATCGGGGAGTGTGCTTATGGGATGCCCGCAAATGGCACGTCTTGGAGCGGTATGATTGTCAGCTCTCGCGAGTTGCCATTCTTGCAAAATATCATTTGCCATCTCGCCAAAAATTTCACCAGCCGATTTGGGATTCGTTACCTTGACACTGACATTGGAGAACGTACATAGGAGGGTTCATAGCCGCTTCCAACAGGTGTTCATGTTTCCTGTTTCTTATACAACTGTGTTCACACAAAGACAGACGTATCAATCCTTGAGATGGCTAGAATCAAAAGAGTTTATGGAGTACATATTGAGTTCTTATTCAGGAAAAACCCACCATCCGCCACCTTGGTTGTGCATTCATTATCATGGTCCTTTCCCAGTCAGAGAATCATTGCAATATAAGGACCCTGTTAAAATTCAAGCCGTACCCGTATCATCAAAACCTATTTCATCAGTGCATATTGGACGACAATTTTGTATTAGTTTTGCAAAATGCTGTAGCTTAGTACCTCAATCCTAAGTACAGGTATGCTCAGCGTTCCATATTTGAGCAGGCTCCAAGTGGACATTATCTGCCACATGGCGTGGCCCAGCCCCAGCACAAGGGAATCTGTTGGAAATCACAGCAAAGTGGACTTGGCTTCAATCCCAAAACAACATAATTACCATCTGTGCGAGATACAACTTTTTGGTACTGTTTATCAAAGCTTGCGGCTCAAGCATGCACGTGTTCGCGTGGCGTGTGTGCGCTCGTGTGTGTGTGTGTGTGTGTGTGTGTGTGTGTGTGTGTGTGTGTGTGTGTGTGTGTGTGTGTGTGTGTGTGTGTGTGTGTGCGCGTGCGTGCGAGTGTGTGCGTGGGCCCGTGTCCCCCTCCCACTCTTTGGGGGATTGTGGGAGAAATGGGATACAACTCACAATTCAGAGAGTTAGTTCATTATGATGTGCACCAAAAGGGTATCTCACAGACGCTTCAAAATCAAAAAGGGACCCAACGAAATATGGAAAATATATTATCGGATGTGGTGCAGGTGGAACAACGTGACAAAGTATGAGGCCTATTTTCTCATGCTGTGTTCGGGGAACTCTCGCCATGCTGTGGTGGCCGGTCTGGACCCCGAAGTAGTTTGCGGCCGCTGGGATGCTGTTCCCTCACGCAAAGGCGGTGCCACTCGATCCGGAGATGGCCCTTCTCACTTGTAAGTATTTGTGACCCCTCCCTCTTCCTCGCGCGCGCGTCCGTGCGCACGGGCGAGACAGAGAGAGAGAGAGAGAGAGAGAGAGAGAGAGAGAGAGAGAGAGAGAGAGAGAGAGAGAGAGAGAGAGAGAGAGAGAGAGAGAGAGAGAGAGAGAGAGAGAGAGAGAGAGAGAGAGAGAGAGAGAGAGAGAGAGCCGGGGGGGGGGGGGGGGGAGGTGGGGGGTTATATGCCTTAATACATGTTGCTGGTGCCATTGCATAAATGAGAAGTGGGATCTGAATTATCTTGAGACATGTAGAGATACGCGGTGCTCCAGCCCCGTCTACTATGAAGCGTCAAGTACAACCCCAACCATTAAACCCTGTGCACCCTGCCACACCCCCCCCCCCCTACGCACATACACATTCGAACGCACGCATGCATGCACACACACACACACACACACACACACACACACACACACACACACACACACCTCCCTGTCTCTCAGGCACGAAACAGCGCATGTTTGTCTCACTAATGTTTATCCTCTTGCAATGAGTAACAGGAGGCCATGGGGGTGGGCAGCCCACGAGAGAGCAGTGCGGCGCAGCATCTGTCCTTTCGAGGCACCTCACGATGGCTAGGCGTGGCAAAGGCAACAGGCACCGATACTTACGCGGGCTTCTCGGCCACGAAGGACATTTTTGTTGCTCAATACCACTTTCCCGCCTCCTGACCCGTTCATGTACTTTGACCTGGGGGTGGTGCATCTTGGTTTGTGCTGCATGTTCACACGTATGCAGATTTATCAAGGCAGGACGCACGTGCCTAGGCGGGTGTCTCTCTCTCTCTCTCCTCTCTCTGTGTGTGTGTGTGTGTGTGTGTGTGTGTGTGTGTGTGTGTGTGTGTGTGTGTGTGTGTGTGTCTGCGTGCATGTTCCAATTGGGGAAAAGGGGGGGGGGGGCACGCATGACCGTGTGTGCGTTTGGGTGTGTTGACGTAGGGAGGAATTCCAAGTATCAATCGCCTTCCTGATTCCTTGCCACCTATTGTATGGGCAGGAAACGGGAGTCTCCTATGTGGGAGTTAGTACATGCTTCACGGACATGCAGCAGATGACCATACTATCCAACATGATACATGATTGCGTTTGCCCGAGTTGAGTTGCAAGTCTGGATGCACCCTTACTGTTGCAGTACGCTGTGTTGCTCGAAAAAGTACATACTCTTGTATTGTCCAGTGCAAAGCACGAATGCAACGCAAACGGTCACTTGTTAGGGGGATTTTGAAGAACTCAATAGAAGCAACCAAGTGCTGTTGTCCTGTGATTTTAATATAGCAGAAGAAGAACGAACCGGTAAAAAGGCGACAGATTTTCAGTGGATGACGGTGGAAAGTGTGACTGCTATGCAAAACACAATTGCAAGGGGTCAATGAAGAGACGTGCTAGTCATAGGCCTATGCATGGTCAGCACATCAAGGCGAGTGGCACTTGGAAGGCTCCTCGAGGACATCGCCACACATCATCCACAAAAGTAAGTGCCAGCCGGTATGTGATAAATGTACAAGCTTGTACCTCGTATAGGGCGATGGATATGAATAGGAGCAAGGACCATTCTCCAGAAGGAAACATACCTGTTGTGACCATCCACGGCGGCAGGAGGGATGAGAAATGAACAGCCTCAGACGTCACTTGACCCACGTTGGACAAGAATGAGGAGGGAAGCTTAAGGGCTGGCAAGCCTCGCAGAGATGCCCCAGCTATTCTACTGACAAGAACCGCTCACAATAAATAGCCACCATATACATACGTATCAACAAACTGAAGTACTTTATCTGACCAAATTCTTCAGTACATTTCCTTAAATCCAATGCTTGTGTACATAGCCCAGCTGAAAGGGGAACAGGAGCAAGTAGACTAGTCAGTGCTTTTTACTCAGAGTCAGACGAATTAGTATCGGATCTAGACTTATCGTAACCCAGTTAGCATGAAAAACAAATCAATCGGTCTGCCACATGCTCCAAGAAGTGGGTTTTGTTTGCCGCGAAAAAATCATTTGAATTCGTCAAAGCGTCCTCAGATAACCCACTCGCTTGCTCTCAACATACTGAAGACTGTGCTGGTGCACCTACCACCTTTTCCTTGTAACATTGCAGTACGCGTGCTGCCAAAACCCACCTGCAGTTGTACCAAGGATGAAATTTCCCAGAAAGAACACTACTAGAGGGACGGCCCATGCCCACCCACTCCTTCCTCGTTCCTGTAGCGGGCTGATGACCTGTGTTACTTCAAACAGCTGCGCATCCAGAGTTATGCAGCTGAGACAGAAACAAGCCCCCACAATCACATTCTATCCATCCAATTTCTCCCCTTCTCCCTGTGTGTGCCACGGCCCCGCACCCATTTTCTACCTCTCTCGCTCCCCCCACCCCAACCCCTTCCCCCTCTCTTCCTGTTTCTCACTCTCCGTCTTTGCGAATCTGCATTCGAATGTGCATGAAAGCCTGCACATTCCTCAAGCATGCAAGCCACATCACACAGCACAGAACTGCACTGCACTGTGTTTAGCATTATTGCATGCCTAGGCCCTTCCAACCTGAATGCCAGGAGATCAACCTTACACCACAGCGTCAGACGTGTCAATGAAGCTTGGGCCCGTCTTGCAAAGCCCCATGCCGGCTTGCTAAGGCCTGTGAACCTCCTTTCCCAGCCCTTTCACGCTGACGGGGATGCCATAGCACACGGGGGCAGCCCCAATGAGGTGTTGGAGTCGACAAGCCGACCTGCTGTGGGTGACGCTGCTTGCTAAACAGACAGCATTCGGCTTACAAGAGCCTGGAAATGCACCTTGTCCCCCCATCTCCCACCCTCTCGGGCTGTTGTTGGCGCCTGGGTTGTGCGAGTCGGCGACCTTGTCTTGAATGCCCCAGGATGCAAGCATGGTGCGCGAAAAGCGGTCTACGTCCCTGTCGGTCACGTCCCACAGGTTTGCCACAGCTGCTGGACACCCTGCTCCAGCGCACAGAGGAGACCCCGTTAAAGTCAGCGCTAACTTATTGTGCGTCCCACCTTTCTTGACTCCTTCCTTCCCCCTCCGCACCCCTTCTCTGCAAACCCGCCCTTCTCTCGGTGTGCACATGCACCCACATACGTCCATGCGTATGCGTATGCGTATGCGCGCGCGCGCGCGCGCGCGTGTGTGTGTGTGTGTGTGTGTGTGTGTGTGTGTGTGTGTGTGTGTGTGTGTGTGTGTGTGTGCGCGCGTGCGCATACACGCCAATGCTGACGACCCCCCCCCCCCCCCCACACACACACACACACACACAGGACTTCAAATAGAACATGGGCATGCGCAGGGCCATTAAACCGAAATTCGCACCCGCTGAAAGGTACATGAGGACGGTCCCGCACGGATCGTACTTTCCCGCAGGGCGAAGACGGCCAGAAGAGCAACCGATAAGGAGAGCTGCCGCGCAAGTCGGGAGGCGCCGCAGAGAGGCCGGGGGCAGATACTGCTCGCCTGCTCCATGTCCGAAATATATGAAGAGGTCTCGCGATTGTAATGCAGAAGTCAGCAGGGGCCTCGGCATCGGCTCTCCAGCAGAGCCCTGGGCGGTGAACCAACGAGGGTCAGCCACACATTTGCCTGCTAGCAGTGACTGATCACACTTTCTTGCCCTGTTCCATCTCCCTCCATGATCTCTTCTCCTCCAGCCGCGTCTCCCTTACTCTCCCCCTCCCAACTGTCTCCAATTGTTTGTACCCGCACATATGCAAACACAAACCCATATTCACACACACACACACACACACACACACACACACACACACACACACACACACAGACAGAGAGAGAGGGAGAGAGAGAGAGAGAGAGAGAGAGAGAGAGAGAGGGGGGGGGGAGTGTGTGAGGGAGGGGGAGAGGTGACGAGGGGAACGTTATAGGAAAGTGATTTGCACCTGCCACAGAGCCTGCTTACGGAAAAGGGGCTCAAATGCAGCTTGGGTGGTGTCCAGGTCCCCACTGGGATTTAGCATATACACTGTTGAGTTGAGGTCGACCGTTTGACACTGCCCATCCCCTCGGACACCTGCCATGTGGCAGCCTTCTTGGCTCTCTCTCAGGTCCTCACAGTCGCCCAGTATGCCAGACAATGCTTCAGACCCTGTATGGCTGCTGGGGTCTGGAGACTGTGGATGGGACATCCTGGAGTGGCGGACAGCAAGGGCGCGGGCACAGGCTAGTGATGGCATCCGGTATATACTGCACGGCAAATATGGACATTTATGACTGCACTGCACTGGGATATTGAGACTCCTTGTAACGGCTTACTGACAGCCAGTGAAGTGTCAGTTTGGAAGAAGACCACCCTTAACATGCAAAACACTGGGGAAAACAGGCACAGCACCCCGCAGCAGTTGTGTACCAAAGTGGCACGTGGCATATATAGGGCACGATACCTCCATGCACACGCACGCACGCACGCACACACACACACACACACACACACACACACACACCCACACCCACACACACACACACACACACACACACACACACGCTTGGGGGCAGGGGAAAAGAGAGTGGGGGGTGGGGAGGGAGCGAGGGAGGGAGGGGGGGAGAGAGGGGGAGAGAGAGAGAGAGAGAGAGAGAGAGAGAGAGAGAGAGAGAGAGAGAGAGAGAGAGAGAGAGAGAGAGAGAGAGAGAGAGAGAGAGAGGGAGAGACAGAGAGAGAGAGAGAGAGAGAGAGAGAGAGAGAGAGAGAGAGAGAGAGAGAGAGAGAGAGAGAGAGAGAGAGAGAGAGAGGGGAGGGGGGGGGAGAGCAAAAGGAAAGCATTCAGCAACGAAGTGCTTCACCTTTGGTATCGCATGGAGGGCATGCTCTCCCATGGCAAAGTCTGCATTTCTCCGTCCAAAACGAGGATGATGGGGTGCCGTTGCATGCAACCTGCACTCAGGGTCCCGTCATTAAGTTACCCACCTCTATTTCCAAGTTTCCCCCGAAGTGGGTGTGATGCACGTCCTATGAGTTTGCTCTAACATCAGCTTGGTACGAAAAGGTAATGATGAGGTCAGCGTAATAGGGAAGTTAGAAGCCTGTGTTAGAAGCTACGGAAGACGTTACAAGTTGCTCGTATTGATTGGTTTAGAAGCTGCTTTTCAAACGCCCCCAGCACCATCATTATCCCACAGGGGTAAAGTTCTTGCATGAATGACAGAATATATTCAAGTGAAAACAAAACATACACACACACACACACACACACACACACACACACACACACGCGCGCGCGCGCGCGCGCGCGCGCGCGCAATGACATGATTTGGGGACAATGGAACCCCTTCCCCCCCTTCCCCTGGGGTCATAATAATATTAACGGCAACAAGATTAACACTAATCACACCCTCAGCCGAGGCACCAATTGCCATGTGGCTCCCCATTTGCTCTACCGGATGTGCTGCACAGGGGTAAATGATGTACCAATCAGGACCAGCGACAGCCGTTGCTTTGCCAGCATGAGCTCTTGTGAAGAACTCACTTTCTATCTACCCTGTTATGGTGCCATGCTATGCTTAGCACAAAGGAGACATATATTTTTCCAAGAACACCCCATGTCAGTCATGCTTTGCTTTATACCATTCCATAGTCAGCTGCTGCAACTGTAGAGCCACTGACACAAAACACGGCTCCCCCCACCGGCACGCAAGACAAATATGATAGAAAATGGAGTAGGGAAAGGTGGTAACTTTAATCCGGTTTTGGCAGTTGAAATGCTTAGATCAAAGAATATCAAAGAAAGGAGAGTCAATCCCTCCATGGAAGTGGCTGTTAACGGTAGATTGCCCTACCATGTGCTTCCCCCAGCTCCATGGAATCCTGCTGGTCGATTCCATCACCACTCTCTCCCAGCCCCATGGCTCGCAAATGAGCCCCGAGCTGGTCGATGTCCTCTGCACAGCCCCGTCTAAGGGTAAAGGGCGTCTTCGCCCCTTTTTGACCTGTCCCCTGCGGACGCGCCTGTCCTCGGCCTGCAGCATATGGTGTCTTGGGCAAATTATGACCAGCTGTCTGGGGACCCATCCGTCCCCGCCCAGTGGTGAACGGTGCCTTGTGCACATTTTTGCCTGCCCCATCCAGATTTGCCGGTGTCTGAGGAACCATAAGTGGTGTCTTTGGCACCTCACATGCGTCCTGTCTCAGACCCGTCTGCTCAGACCTCTGAGAAGTCTTTGTTCTGCCGCGACGTGCGGGATCTGCAGGGGTGTTTGTAACAGCAGCGAACTGATTGGTCATCTCGCAAAGGACATCGTCAGAGGACTGATACGACCTGGCATTGGCAGCTGAGGGTGTGAGGAAGGAGACGGTCCTCCTGTTTGTCTCGCCTCCCTGCCCGTCTTGCATCTGCCCCAGGCGGCCCTTGCGGCGGGCAGTACGGAGAACAGAAGCCGGTACAGGGCCTTCAGAGGGCGGTACATGCCCTGCCCTGCCCAGCCCTGCCCAGCCAGCCGCAACTTCCTTGCTGCTTTCCTGCCCCGCAGGGCTCGCATCTGCTGCCACCCGAGGTTTCCCGTCTGTACGACGGGCGCATGTGGACGTGACCGCCAGATAGGTGGTCTTCAATTTAAGATCAGCATCTGCATGCTGACGCTCGATGGAAGGCGTGCAAGGTGGGAGGTTCAAAAACGCTTTGGTCCTGTCTCTAAAAACTGCATCTGGCTGTGAGGGCTTGATGCCGCTGAGTGCAATGCCGCTGGATCCCATGGGTGCGGTGGGTGTACTGCATGTGCTGTCATCTAATGCTGCAGCTGCAGAGTTCTCCTCGCCGAGGGCAGTGCAGAATGACTTCCTGCAAACCATGCCCTCATCTCATTTCATCCGCTGCAGCGTACCCAGGAGGAAGGAGGGGGTGGAAGTTTCACTCATAGCCAGGCACAATGTGAGGATTGTGTAAGTGGGCCAGCAGATATGTGCCCACAGCCATTGGACTCTGGTATGAGTGCACAAAGTCCATTTTGGAGCAGATGTGAAGAAAGAGGTTGCAGACTGCAACTTGCACTGTGCAACCCCTATGCAACACACAAACACACACACACACACACACACACACACACACACACACACACTCACACACACACACACACACACACACACACACACACACACACACAGACACCCCAGACAGGATCCAGGCTTACCTCATGTCCTCCGCCAAGTCGTCCACAGCGCTGACATCAGGGGCAGTATCCCCCAGCCTCCATAGATCCAACAGGCCCCGGGCGACCTCCTCCTTACTGAGAATACTCTGCCCGCAGTACAGGAGTTCGAAGAGGCGCCGCACATCCCCCTTGCAAGCAGGCAGTGCTTGTGAAAGCTGCAATGCCTCATTTTCCAGCTGCAAGGCCAGCTGCTTATCCTCCATTTCCCCCAACAGCAGACACCTGTGCCAGTTCCGCAGATAATGATCCCGCAGGTTCCCAGGACACCCTTTCTCAAGTTGGTCCCTGCCACTCATATGTAGGAGGCACCTCCGTCCTCAACCTTTGATTATACCCATTGCAAGACAGTGAGCCTGCCTACATTGCAATACAAATTCTTAACGCTGGAACTCTGATTTTTTTGCCTTCAAGGGTTGTGATAAACATTTCAATGTTATTAATTAGGTGTAAGTTGAACAGAGCCATCGAGGTCATGACAGCTTTGCAGGCCTTGCCGGACCTTGCAGATGAGCTTTGTCAGGACGTGGACCTAGGCTGGGATCAGCTTTCCCATGACTTCAATTGTTTGAGTTGGACCTTCCTGGCCAGCTTAATTGAATGCCAAAAAAGCAGTGGGTAGGGTCTTTCAGAGACAAAGGGAACCGGAGGCTGAAGGACCTTTCGGAAAACCTCATTTCCTGACAGCCCTCAGATCCTGGGCAGGGCTTTCACTTGTTATTAAGAAAGCGCGAGAATGAGATTGAGGGGAAAAGGGGGGGCGGGGCGGGAGGCGAGAGAGAGAGAGTACCTCCAGGGTCCCAAGAATTCAGCTTCAAGATGGTGCACGAGGGACCCGACGCGGGAGTCCAGGTCCATGCGTGACTGCCACCACTGAGAGCGCTGGGCTGTTGTAGTCAGGCCTTCGACGTCCCGCATGCTCCTGGCGCTTTCCTCCAGAATGGCTCGCATCTCCAAACAAGCCTGGCTTTCTTTCTGCCCTCCACTGCTCTCGTCCTGGCCATGCCCCACGACATTTGAGTAGTTAAACCTCCTTCATCCTGCTTCACTGCTGTATTTCGTAACAAGAGTATTTATGCTCTTCCGGGGAAGGGTGCGTTACTTTGCCTCAAATGACAATAGTATAGAACGGAAAGAAAAGCTGACAACTCCTGTCTATTGCTAAATATCCCTCCCCTGTCCTCCTCTACACCCTGCTCCCTGCTCCCTCACTCCATCCCCCAACACAACCAAAGAATACAGCTGCAAGCAAGCACATGCACATGGAAGCTGCACATTTACCACACGTGGCCTTTGGCAGAGGATGATCCATAAACTCTTCCTACCATCCTAACGTTTGACACGCTTCGATCCTGCCTCAACTGACTGAGAGTGTGAACTCTCTGTCTATCACTTTGCATGTAATTCCACCCTGTGGGAGAAAGCTCACGAGATCCTGGCCTTCCAAAATCCTATGTACAGGTGTCACTTTATCCAACAATCTCTCATGCAAAGGATCTTTAAGTGTCTCTGTTGCAGAGCTCACGATGAGACTGTCTCAGCAAGAATCAAAGTGGCCCAACCAGACATGTCTTGATCAACTTCTGTGCAATCGTGGTTCAGTCACGCAGAGCACAGCCCTGAAGTCCATAACACAAGTACAGGCCCACCCACCCACCCACCCACCCACCTCTCTCTCCCTCTCTCTCTCTCTCTCTCTCTCTCTCTCTCTCTCTCTCTCTCTCTCTCTCTCTCTCTCTCTCTCTCTCTCTCTCTCTCTTCACAACCCTTCCTCTCCATCTATTCTCTCTCTCTCTCTCTCTCTCTCTCTCTCTCTCTCTCTCTCTCTCTCTCTCTCTCTCTCTCTCTCTCTCTCTCTCTCTCTCTGTGTGTGTCAGTCTCTGTCCCATGCACCCTCAGTTGGCGCACGCATGTGTGTGTGTGTGTGTGTGTGTGTGTGTGTGTGTGTGTGTGTGTGCGCGCGCGCGTGCGTGCCTGCACGACATCTCTTCATTCCCTCTTTCTCGACTTCGCAGCGGCTGCGGGTAAGATCACTTTAGGCAATCTCGTTTTCGCTCTCTTTCCTGAGAAATTCATTAGTGATGTTTGAGCTGCGCTCACCTCTCCCGGCTGCTCCTGAAAGCTGTCTATTGCATCAGGAATTGTTGCACCAGATATGGAATCATCAGTGGCACAAAATCGGGTGAAAATTAGCCAACAAAAGAGGTGGCCCCTCATCCCATAGATACATTGTACAAGTCTGTCACACTCGCCAAGCAGAGCGGTGACGGTCCCCTGCATCAGCTATATCGAAGTTGACCCAAAAAAAAAAATCTCTCCAATATGTCTGTGCCCTCCTGCAAGGGCAGCCACTTGATGCCTTACCGTCTTGGGCATCGGTAGAGATATAAGCAGAGGTGCCTTCCCAACTGTAGCGCGAGTGACAAGCAGGCGGGACGGTGGCTTTGCATTGCGTGGCCTTGAGGGAGGCCACAGGCTCACGCTGCACACCGTCACTCCTGGGGATAGCTGCTGGAACGTGGCTGCCATATGCTGTTGGGCCGCAGCCTGCAATTAGGCCCGCCCTCCATAGAATGAGGCTGTAGGACACTTTCAAATTATTCCTTCCCCCTCCCCCCTCTCTCTTTTGTACACACAGCCACACACTTACACACACAGCCACACACTTACACACACACACCACACACACACACACACACACACACACACACACAGGGAGGGAGGGAGGGAGAGAAAGAGAGAGGGGGGGGAGGGAGAGAGAGAGAGAGAGAGAGAGAGAGAGAGAGAGAGAGAGAGAGAGAGAGAGAGAGAGAGAGAGAGAGAGAGAGAGAGAGAGAGAGAGAGAGACAGAGAGAGAGATGGAGAGAGGGGGGGAGGGGAAGAGAGGTGGAGAGAAAAATGGAAAGGGGAAAGAGTAAACGGGGACCATGCAATGGATCAAGGACAAGTCACACAATGAGTAATGAGGGCACCCATTGGCAGGCTGTGAGGCACTGTGAAGCAAGCGCAGCCAGGCATATCCCAAGAAATTTGGCATGGAGGCACAGCACAAAATCATCGAGAGTAGGACCACTGGGGAAAGTGGACGGACCCACCTCCAAGTCGGACAGCACACAGGGCGCAGCCAGATCGAAGCTGTCTGGTTGCAATGCCCCACGCACTGCCAGCCAGAGCCCCTCATCCACCTGAGCATTACAAGGAGCTTCAGGAGGCAAAACAAAACTGAAAGAAGTCTGTTCCACATGCGCATGTTCAACACCAAAAGCTCGAGACGGCGAGAAAGAGCAAACGCCAGTCTGTTGCACATGTTTGCACCAGGAGCTTCTGATGGAGAGACTCAGTGAAAAGCCCGGTTCTGCTTCCTTGTGGTCACATGTGGAGCATCCAATCAGTGAAGAGTAGTATTTCCAGTAGACACAAATTCGATGCACACCGAGCCACAAATCTTCGGTGTTGTACCAGGCTTCTAATATATCTGCGCAGGACATGGGGTACATACACGGCCATGCAGATGAGGGCTTGAATCAGCACATATTGAATGCAAAGGACATTAGTCACACATAATGCCAAGCTACTTTGCATAGCCTGCTACCATCCTGCGGTCCAGGTGCCATACGGTGGCCCAACTGTCAGCTGCTTTGAATGCACCAGAGAAGCCTGCTGGCTAAATAGAGAAGGGGATTGAGGAGAAAAGAGGATTGAGCATAGAAAAGCACAGCAACCAGAGCAGGTTCTCGCACCCTGTCATCATCCTGCAGTACTGTAGCCACTTGACAGGGCTCGCTCACTAGCAGTGCTTGGAAAGTGTTACTGAAGCATACTGAAGCTGGAGAGAAGGAACAACAATAGAAAACAGGGGGTAAAAACGGGGAGCATGGAAGAGCTCAAAAGAAAGTCAGTTTTGCGCACTCTGCTATCCCCCTGCAGAGTTGCAGCCATCCGGCGGCGCTCGCACGACAGCAGCTTTGAAAGTGCCAGCGAAGTCTGTTGGAGGCGTAGCGTTGCGCCAAGAGCAGCATGCACGAACACAAATGCCGCATGAGGTAAGCCGCGGGCGGCACAGAGGGACGAGAGAGCTATGGCCACTTTCCTGCAATAATTGCATTAGTTGTGACCAGAGTTGTGCCCATACAGTCGGCAATTAATGTGTGGTTGATTACCCTTTCTTTTCTTTTATTTATTTATTTATTTTTTATTTTTTTTGGGAATGCCATGTAGTGTGCAGTGCTGTGCTATGCTATGCTGCGGGTGCTGCATGCACGTGTGTGTGCGGGCGCGTCCCTGTGTGTGTGTGTGTGTGTGTGTGTGTGTGTGTGTGTGTGTGTGTGTGTGTGTGTGCGCGTGCGTGCGTGCGTGCGTGCGTGTGTGTGTGTGTGTGTGTGTGTGTGTGTGTGTGTGTGTGCGCGTGCGTGCGTGTGTGTGTGTGTGTGTGTGTGTGTGTGTGTGTGTGTGTGTGTGTGTGTGTGTGTGTGTGTGTGTGTGTGTGTGTGTTGGGGGGAGAGGGGGGGGGGAGGCTGCACATGTGCTGTGAACTCCGACTAACTTTGGGTTTCAAAGGGTCCAGGAACGTATTAATGATGGAGATACACAAAAGCCCCACCACAACAAATCCGCGGGGAAGGCAGTTATGAGTGAGATATTTTCAGGTTCGGAGCTTGAGAATCTTTCTGCTTAATTCTGGCATATCTGCTTTCCCAGTGAAACGGCATCGCAACCTTCTCACCAGGGGGAATGAACAGTCTGCATTCGGGGCCCAAGCAAAGGATGTTATTCTGCCAGACCGACCGAGACTTAAAACTGGCCCTCTATGTGGACGTCACTTGACTTAGCTTCGCAGAAGCAGAAGGGATGACAACTGAGAAAAAACGCAAGGAGGAGAAAGATTTCCGACAGGGCTTGCCTTGCTAGCAAAGGCACGGCCCGGCATTTGCAATACGCATTAAGCAGCACATGCTCAAGTGCCTCCCCATGTCCAGCAGCACTTTTGCGACAGCCTCCAACGCCAGAGCTGGCTGCATCAGTGTTTACTCTCTCTTGCGCCTCATCTTCTCTGCCAATTAGATCTAAAGACGTGACCAGCTTGCCACGGCTCTTGCCTCGGCCCCGACCCCGTCCTCGGGCCCCCTTCCTTCTGCTTGGGACCAGCTCCACTGCTTCCTTCTCAGTACCCAAATCCTGTGGTTGGGGATCCGCATCCTCGTATTCTGATCCCCAGAGCATGAGGCCCGTACCATAGTCACGTAACTCGCCAGTCCCACAGCGATGCACCTTGCCCACATCCATCCGGCCTGTTGAGGCAGCCATACTGCTTGGGATGGGCTCAGGCAATTTGGGTCCTCTCAGAGGGGGCCCAGCCCTGGCGTGGGTGACGCTGACAGCTGCACGATCGTCTGGGGAACTTCTCTCCAAAGCAGGTCCCCAAAGGTCGACCATAGCTCCCGCTGCTGCCAATATGGGATGGTCCTCTGATAGGTCCCCACCTTCAACACCAGAGAAAAGTGGGCCACAGGGGGGCATTGAAGGCGCATTTCCAAGTAAAATCGTAGCTTTCTTCCACTGGAGAAGGGTACGGCCGGCAGCCTCATCTGCAGCCCACTGAAGGTGGGTCCTTCCAGGCTTTGCTTTTGCGGACAGGACGCGTCTGCCTTTCGCAGCCCTCTGCTGCGGGCGTCCCGCCTGCTGTACAATTCCGCACGGGGCCCCAGCCAGATTTGCATGGCTCAGTGACGACTCATAGTGCGCGATGGCTTCCTCCAAAGGCCCTGTTTGCAGCAAAGAGTCTGCTGTGACCCGCTCGTATTCACAACGGACCAATGCCATTCCTGAGTGAGCCAGATCCAAGTGGATTTTGCTGGGACAATCATCAATGCCTTTGAGGAGGCCTTGTGCAATGGCAAGCTTCTCTTGAGCCCCCCTGGAGTCTCCTCGCCGATTTAGCACGTCGGCAAACCTGGTTGCAAAGAGTGCAGCCATGTCACTGGCCCCAGCATTTGTGGCCTGCAACCCCCAGGGACAGAATTTGATGGGAAGGGAGTAAAGCATTTTGTCATGCACCCTATTCTTCCATCGCATCTGTGCCCGTTGCACGGAGTGACACTCACAGGAAAGTGTGTGTGCTGCCGTGAGTGTGAGTGTGCAAATGTGAGTGTGGGTGTGTGGTGGGGTGGGGTGTGGGTGGGTGTGCATGCGTGCGTGCAGGTGTGTGTGTGTGTGTGTGTGTGTGTGTGTGTGTGTGTGTGTGTGTGTGAGAGAGAGAGAGAAAGAGAGAGAGAGAGAGAGAGAGAGAGAGAGAGAGAGAGAGAGAGAGAGAGAGAGAGAGAGAGAGAGAGAGAGAGAGAGAGAGAGAGAGAAGGAAGGGGGGGGGGGCATTTACAAGGAATAGAAAATGCAGTTATGGATAGATAGACAGCCTCAGCTGTCTTTTCCGGGGTCAGTTGCCATCTTGTCTGGGACATGGGGTTGAGATTTGCAGTCGTCCTGCAAATTGCAATGCTGTGCCCAAGAGTAAGCCATACCAAAGTCCGGCCTTCCTCAAATGCAAGAACAGCATCTTCATGGGCTCCAGCAGCCTCAAGCAGGCTCCCCGCCTGCAAGAGAGAGGCCATGTACAGCTCAAAAGCATGCCACCAGCCCCCTCGTAAGGATGCCAAAGGACACTTTCCCTCCATGGGCTCTTTGTGGGTCGCACAGGTGAATAGAGCCCCTGCCAGCCGGAGAGCCTCAGTCGCATCGTAAAGTCCGTCATCTGTGTTTCCTGCAGACAATACAGCAGGCTCAAAGACTCCATCACGTTCCTTCTGAAACATTCTCTTTTGCCCAGCCTGAACGGTTGAGAGAAGACAGGGGTGGAGGAAATGGCAGCGTGACCAGAGAGGGACGGGAGAGAGAGGTGTGGCCGGGGTGACAGAGAGAGAGAGAGATAGAGAGAGAGAGAGAGAGAGAGAGAGAGAGAGAGAGAGAGAGAGAGAGAGAGAGAGAGAGAGAGAGAGAGAGAGAGAGAGAGAGAGAGAGAGAGAGGGGGAGATGCACACACGCTGGGCACTGGTCAGCAATATATGGAGGCAGAGGGGCAGAACAGAAAACTATGTGAGCCTAAGCATTGGCAATGCCGTATGAAACCATGCGCTTCCACCTTCAAGTAGTGTCTTATCCCCCAGTAAACCTGTTTAGTCCCTGTCCTCTCAGCATCAGATTTCTAAAAGTGTCCAAAGTTCAGAGGTGTCTGAAATGATAAACAGATATCAGCCCGTCGTTCTCTTTCCTTTCCAGTCTCCTCGCCTCCCCTCCTCCTCGTCTCAGACTTCTACTATCTGAACGATACGCTCTTAACCTTCAGCATGCTTCTGATGCAGCAAGTGACCCAAAACATTCGCAGCACCCAACCCTCCCCTTTTGCTGGGAGGCCCACCTGCCCTTTTGCTGGCCTCAGCAGCCGAAAGATGCATGCAAATGCGCTTTGCAGGCCGGTCGCTGCCCTTTCCGAGGGCATATGCTGTGTGCGCTTCCTTCCGTTGGTACAGCCCAAGCTCCTGCCAACTCAGCTGCCGGAGGGCATCCTCTGAAGGAATAGGCTGCAGAGGGTTCAATGCATAGGCAAGGGCGCCAGGCGTGTGAGAAACGACCTGTCCCGTACTTGGAGAGGGCGGCTTCCCTGCAGCAACTGCAAATGCTTCGGCGCATTCCTGGGCCTGCGCTGCAAGGTCATGCAACTCCAGGACCCTGAGCATGTGGCACAACTCCCAGGCCAGGCCCTCCATGTGCTGAGTTTCCACTCCCACAGCGGCCCAGTCAGTGGCAGGGTTCAAAGTCTGAGGGGCAGCAGTGCCGGGGAGAGGTTTCCCGCCGGATGATGCTGCTGGCCCTTCGGGATGTCCACCCACAGGTGTGGGCTGTGTACGAGGCTGCTTGGTTTTCCTCCCACGGCTTGGCTGCTGGTTCTCAGAGGTTGCAGCTTCAATTAGGCTTTCACAGGTCGTCCGCAGTTCCATTCCCAGACTGGCATTCCAGTGCTCCAATGCAGCAACTGCATGCTTTTGTACGACCCCCTGCGCTTCTTGATTCCCCGAGACGGATGGAGGTTTAGTCACTGCAGCCTCACTCCGGTAAAGTCCCCTCTCTACTGACCCTGCTGCTTTGTCGCCTGACAGAGAGACAAGGGGAGGAGCCCCCTTGCCAGCATGGAATGCCAGTGGTGACCCTGCCAGGGCCAACTGAGCATGCGCAGCTGCTACCTCAAGTTCCAGCGCCCGCATTTCCAGTTGTCTTGAGGGGCCCATTGGAGCCTCTGGGGCATCAGTAACCACGACACGGATGCTCCCTTTCGCCGACCTTTCAGCAGCCTGCCCTCTGGTACGTTGTTTTCTTTTCTCATGCTCTGGGTCTGCTAGACATGAGGAATCCATGGCTTGAACTCGGCCTCCAGTTTCAGTTTTGGGTGATGACTCTTTCCTTTCTCCCAAGCGCCTGATGGATTGAGTAGCCCTCTGCCCGGCATCCAGAACCTTTTCAGCTTCTGCAAGTGCACAAAGCACATCATTTGCCACGTTCTCTAAGGACGGTTTACCATCCAACCGGCTGGTTTCCAGGGTTACCTCAGTCCCTGTGGTCCTAGGAGCCACATCCAATTCGTCCAAGCCTCTCAAGACATTGGTTCTTCCTGCCTTAGCTGGAGTCTTGCCACCTGCAAGCACTGTGGTTGATTCTTCCACTTCAAAACCACTTTCTGCACTGGGCTGTGATTCAGTGGGACCTGAAGGGGCTCCGATGGTGGCAATGGTTTGGCATGTCTCCCACATGTGCAGAGCAGAAAACAGCTGGTTGCGGGCAAATCGGACGGAATCCCCCTTGGAGTGCTCCACTAGGTCCCTCAGGAGAGATGGGAGCTTGTCTGGAAATTCACCTTGGGAGCTGTCAAGAAATCCATTGTCTGCTCCTGCTTGAGAACTCCCTGAAGCAGCCGGTTCCTCGTTTGGATGGCGATGCAAGGCATGTCCTACTCCCTCAAGTCCCTCATCTCCTCCAGAACCCCCTTCTTGAGGGGCATCCACATGTTCTCCCCTCTGTATTGCACATTTCGGAAGCCCCTTAGCTTCTCTGGCATTGTACATGCCTGTGCCAAGGTCGCCATCCCCTCTGAGAGATGCCCGGGCACTGACACTGCTATCCCCTGCCTTATGGAGGAGCGTTTCTGTTACACAGCGGGCGGCTTCCCTGAAGAAGATGTCCACAAACTGCCGGGGGGGTGACGTTGCCCGCATCCACAACCGCAGAATGGTACCAAGGGTCCCACCCATTGTGGCCTGCCTCCCTGAGGACACATCCTGCTGCATATACTGAGGGCGAGCGTTTAAAGAGGCTTGCACCGCATAAGAAACTGCGCCCATGAGCGTGCGGATATGTTTGCGCTCCGTGAAATTGGAGCGGGTCCACATGACCAGCACTTGCGCAGCATAAGTGCAAAAGGAATCTAATCCCTTGGATGCTGCCAGGGCCTGCAAGAGAGTGCGCCACCGCTCCCCTGTGGTTCTGAGGATGCTTGCTTGGGCCTGCACATTGCAAGCAGCGAAGTTCAAGAATGGGGTTCCTGAAGCCCATCCCTTCCAACACTCGCTAAGAACATGGCCAGTGGGGGGTGTATCAAACAATTGCATTTGCATGGTCTTCTTGATAATGATCATAGATCCAGTGGTTGGCTTTCTTAGCAAGCACACGAGCACGAGCACGCGCGCGCGCGCGCGCGCGCGCGCGCGTGTGTGTGTGTGTGTGTGTGTGTGTGTGTGTGTGTGTGTGTGTGTGTGTGTGTGTGTGTGTGTGTGCGTGTGTGAGCGAGCGAGCGTGTACGCTCGCGCGCACGCCCGTAAACCCTCGACAGGCAGCACTCTGAAGAAGGTTGCATGTGTCGGCCCAATGGAAAAGCTGCATCTGTCTGCCCAGCGAGAGTTTTAAGTTGACATCATGGTCATGTTGGGATCTATCTTGGAGAGACCCTCTGTTCCTTATGGCCATGCCGTACCTGCCCTTGGAAACCAATAGATCCTTGCTTCGCCCCATGCAGGAGAACTTTGCTGGTGGCAAAACTTTCACTTGCAACGTTTAGAGCCAGCCACTCTGGTTTTGTATGCTACAATAGAGCCTGCTCTGATTTGTTGTAAGGTATGTGATAAGGACATCCTTTATGAAATTTTCGTTCGCAGTGAAACGTCTAGAGAATATGGTTTTAACGGATGGAATATACAAATTCTTAGGAAGACATCTTTCCTCTTCTTCCTCCTCCCCCTTCTCCCCCACTTCTACTTATCAGGTGCTACTGCTTCTCTACCTCAGTTGTATCCTCCTTGTGCTTCCCTCCTCTTGAGCTCATGGTAGCCCCAACATGGCGTAGCAGAGGTGCACTGCCATGAAGTTGCGCTACATGCTTTTCTGTTGGAGAAGGGTGCCAGACAGCCAAAGCTTTGGGTTGGTATTATCACGATTTGTCCCCTGAGAGCGAAGTCAAATGTCAACTTGGGGACAACACACCTCCTCATCCGAGCAGATCAGCGCACATGCAAGGCCGGCTTGACACGCCACTTCCACAATGGGCAGCGAAAGCTGGTGCAAGCCTTTAGCAATCAGTCGGCCTCCAAGATTACAGAGCGATGCCCCCAGCCAACTGGCCTGGTCCAATTTTAGAAGCATGTCCCTGAGTCCCACACCAGGCCAAGCTTTCTGTGAGCATCCTGCCCACGAGACATGGAATTGAAGGCACACTTGTCAGATTGAAGGCAGGACGCAGGACCCCCCCTTACTGCACAGAGCACAAAAGCACCTCACTGGCAGTCCTGGCCATGAGAGAGGCCGAAAACAAAGAGAAGAGGGGTAAAGGATGGGGCAGGGCACTATGTAGAGTGACAGGAAGAGGGGCAGGGGAGAGGAAAAGCCATCAGCAAGAAACAGATAAAGGCCAAAACTTCGAAGGAAAGGGTGGGTTCTTGAGACAAGGGTAGGTTATTACCCGAAGTGAATTGCTGAGAACATTAAATTGCTGAGCGACACTAAGGAGCGTAGTTTAGCTGTTTGCCTTGCGAGACCTCGAAAAGGTTAGCTGCTCAGAAAGCACAAGATTTACTAGGACAACATGACCATACCTAACGAGTCTGCATTCACCATACCCACAGAAACTACAGTTGACACTAAAACTATCATTACCTTTGTTTTAGAATTTAAAACGACTCTTTTATTTTTTTAAATGACGTGAAAGTAAGTGTGAAGGCACGTCACCTTTCAAACACAGGACCTTCAGACGTCATGGACAACAGGCTGGAAAATGCGGATACATTGCAGATCTGGCTTTCAGTGGCACGCAAGCCCTGACAAGCGAGAGTCACTCGGATACTGCAGGCACACTCCAAGACCGAAGCAATGCAATATGCATGTTTCTCTGCAAACCCGGCCGTGTCGCGACCCTCCTGTTCCTGCTCATTCCCAGCCGCATAAAACCTTGCTCTTCTCTTCTCCTTCCATACCTGCCATCCGTCTGAATCCTCCTTCCCCTCAAACAGTCGGGAGTTTGCGCAAGGCAAAGCAGTATCTGATGTATCTCAAAGGAAATGTTGAGGATGCAAGCAGGTCAGCCTCGTGGTCAGCCTTGCAGAAATGAAAGGTCGTCAACAAACTCACCTGGACCACCATGTTAAAGATGCTCGCAGCTCCCTCAAATATGCTTGCAAGCACATGCAGGTCCTCCTCGCTTGCATGGAGGCAAGGTTCTGCAAGAGTCCAGGACTTCCGTAGCATGTGGACACCCTTCATTGCAATCACTATGCAAGGAAGGGTCCCGTCTAAGGAGGAACTGCGAGTCTCTACTGCCCTTGCCAATGATGCTACTGCTTCTGCTGCTCCATTCAACTGCTCTCTGTTAGTGCGACCCCTCCCAGCTGGAGCTGTCAAGAATAAGGTGGCAAGGTGGATTGGGTGTCCTTTGGGGTGCCTGCAAAAGGCCTTAAGGCTTCAGCCTCGAGGTCTTTGACGATCACGCATACGTACATGAGCATACTCGCATACGTGCGTGCTCTCTCTCTCTCTCTCTCTCTCTCTTTCTCTCTCTCTCTCTCTCTCTCTCTCTCTCTCTCTCTCTCTCTCTCTCTCTCTCTCTCTCTCTCTCTCTCTCTCTCTCTCTCTCTCTCTCTCCCCCCCCCTCCCTCCCTCCCTCCCTCTCTCTCTCTCTCTCTCTCTCTCTCTCTCTCTCTCTCTCTCTCTCTCTCTCTCTCTCTCTCTCTCTCTCTCTCTCTCTCTCTCTCTCTCTCTCTCTCTATCTCTCTCTCTCTCTCTTAGTCTCTCGCGCGCGCTCACCCGTCCGTGTGTGTGGGCGCGCACATATATACACACACTCACACACATACACACACACACACACACACACACACACATATGTGGCCATTTGCATGATGTTCTTAAGCGCACGTGTGCACAATGCCGGAGTAGGTCAAGAAAGGATATACGGATTGGGGGATCTACCGGGCAAAGAGGGCCTGCAAGGCATGTGCCGGTGGAGAATGTGGCTCGATGGATGCAGCTGTATTGCTGATAAGGCGGAGGCACAGCTCTGTCCAAGTGCTGTTCAGTGGGGCAAGCTCTTCCATGGCTTGTGCACAGTCCACAACTGCTTCGAGTTGTCGTTCCTCGCAAGAGAAGGTGGCCAACATGGGCAGTACCTAGAAATATCATTTGGCAGTCAAGCATCAGTGAAATTGGCAGGTAAGCAGAAGAGTAAAGTGCATGGCGTACACAGTTTACAATCGCCATCTAAAGGCACTGGCATTTCCTGAGTTGTCAGAATTGTCACATGTCCCTTATGGGCATTGTTCCTTCATGATGGGTGAATTCTTGAACATTACACATTACGCATCATGTGTCGAGATGTGCCTGTCAGCCAACTTGTTTATGAGATCAATCTATTCCATATACTCTCTAGACCAATCACACGTTTTGTTAGGTTTCCACGAGGGCCTTGTCCCGGTGATTTAGCCGTGATGTCCTTCGTCGTAAATGGTTCTTTTCATATGTTTTGAGCCCTACCTCTTTTACAGCGACGACCAGTGTTGCAAATGATACTGAAATCGAAAGTCCAACAGGCGAGGCAAATTCCTCCCAACCAGCAAACACGATGGTTCCAAGTATAGACAATACAGTAGAGACTTACACGACTGCTCTCTCTAATCATCATATTAGGTCTTCGGTGTGAAAGTAGGTCACCACATTCTTTCCTGGGCATGCCATTTGTATGCCGGTATGCTAATTTGCTTTGTTCATGTGTTACGGGATAGATTTCTGCATTAAGAAGTAAGGCACTTGTGTCTTACCTCCTCAAATACAGTAGAGGCATCTAACATGATTGCTCCAGACAGTCCATGTCTTACGAGGTCTTCCTTTCTATTTACCTTGTTTGGCACTACTCCACGCTTCAGGGCCTGCAGAACGTCAGCTAGTTCAACACCAGTAACAGCTTGAATGTAACCCACCGGATATACGAACTGCTGGGCATGTTGTACCTTCCTGATTGCATGGCGTATGGTATCCTGATGCACGGCAACCTTCTGAACAGGAAGAAGCCTGCACAATCGTGTTGTCAGCAAAGCGCGCCAAAAGTTTGTTTACGGGGTAACGTTATGACGTGGTCATGCGCACCTAAACCAAGGAGCAAGACTTCCCATGACACTTTTCAGACTTAGCCAGCATTCCGATGGTCCTGTCCGCTCTAATAGGCATAGGACAAGGTGAATGCCGACGCCAACTGCAAGCGCTACAGATTCTGAGTTCTGTCCCTTGGCAGGAAGGGGCAAGGTGGAGAGTGACTCCCCAGGTTTGATTGCAGGATGCGGCAGCAGATCCCATGATGTCAACATGGATTTAAATATAAGCTCTGCTTCTTGTATTGATTCATCGTAGCATCTCTGGGCAAAGAGTGTGCGAAGAAATGCGTATCGTTGCACCTCTACTTCGAAGAACCTCCCTTTCAGGGCGGGACGGATAATGTGCAAGCAATCCAAAGCTATTTTGGTCAAAGCAGAATATGCCCGCAGGGAGTTTGACTCAAGTGGGCGAGACAAGGACAGGTTGGTATGTTTCAAAAGATCAATCAACAGTGCACCATATCTACAGGAAAACGATGTCACACTGTCCTTAGATAATACTGCGTCTTTGACCTCTACCAACGGAGTTAAGAATGTTTCTAGCGCCGACTGAGCGGCCGTCAATTCTACAATTGATGTGGAATCGATAACCGCCTTAAGGATGGCTTTTGCTTCTTTCGACACCCCCTGTTTTCGACCTGCCATAATTTCGATGTCTTTTAAGGCCTGAACGCCACCTCTTCTATAAGACCCCCCTTCTCTAACATCTGATGCTGAAAAAGCAGCTGCTTCCGGATTTGAAGATTCGAGCAAGGGCACGTGCACAGGAGAATAGGTCCCAAGCAGCCCCACGGTACCATCAGGGTTGTCGATTTCACTTTGCCGTCAAGGCCACGTGGCTTTGAAACCTGCGTTAACTCCTGTTTTCTGCAGCTTTTGATGACCGGAGTCAAACCCCACCACAAGACTTTTGCGACTTTTCTGGCCTGGAAAACCCAAACTTGGCAGTAGGTTGCAGCCAGGTCTGGCTGGTGAGCCTGCATGGGTGCAATGAGTCCTGCAGTGGGAAGGTTGCCTCTGGAAACCTGGCTAGCATCCTTAAAGCTGTCACCTTTTCCAGACTAGCATGGAACTCCTCCCGCTGTTCACCGCTGCATGCACGCCCATGCCAGCACGCACCCTCGCACGCGTGTGTACACATGTGCGCACGACTGCGCGCGCGCACATCAGAGAGATAGAGTGTAAAGACAACCATTACCTTGTACTTCATATGCGTGCATGGGGAGATCCCGTACAGTTCTCTCTGGTTTTCATATATACTTAGATGAACGCGTACATTCTATTATTGGCCGCTCTGCGTCGCATTTAAGACGAGAACTTCACGCATTGTAATCAGTCGCTATCTTCGTCTTCATGAACGGATCTCTTTGCCTCAGTCAAATACTCTTCCGCTGATTGCCATAACATAGAGAGAGAGAGAGAGAGAAAGAGAGAGAGAGAGAGAGAGAGAGAGAGAGAGAGAGAGAGTGAGAGAGAGAGAGAGAGAGAGAGAGAGAGAGGGGGGGGGGGAACACGGTCATTAGTGATCAGGCTATAGCCTAGCTAGGCATGTTTTACAATCCTTGTGGAGCCTTCAAGATCATCTAGATATCTGCGGCCACCTGGCCTGAAAGTGCAGCATTTCGCAAGTAGCTTGCAGCTCTCCATGGCCGGCAGCCAACCAAGGCGAATGTGCCTGCAGCCAATTGCAACTTGCAAACTGGCCTTATTGCTACCCCAGTTGCTCGGCAAATCGGCCAAAGTTGTAATGGTTGAAGCCCTATGCGGCCATGTTGGCGTTATACGGCCAGAATCGCCAACCGTGGGTACCGTTTCACAACAATGACGGTGGGTGTCCCGTGGGAACCCCACCAAGCTTGAAGCCTTCTTGTCTTATTGTTACCCCTTGAATCTGAGCTGCGAAGTTGCATGCTTGGCTTGGAGAACTCAATCTGAGCTGCTCATTGATGCTACTCAAGATTGGTGCACGGCAATAAATATGAAATTGACCGTAATTCCCGACGCCACACCCTCATGACCTAGGCCTACATGAATCATATGCTTCAGGGACATTCAGCTCTTAGCAGTGAAACCTAGCTAGATCCTAGACACTTGTATCGTCGTCCCTTCAGAAATAATGGCTGGTTCTGAATGTAATACTTCCCTCCTTTCCTTCCCAATGAAGGGGGCGAGGGACTCAATCATATGTATCACTCATTGGATTTAAGTGAAGCACATGCATGTGCTTTACTTAAATCGAACGAGTGATATACATAATACAAGGAAGGAAGGAAGGAAGGAAGGAAGGAAGGAAGGAAGGAAGGAAGGAAGGAAGGAAGGAAGGAAGGAAGGGAGAAAGGAAGGAAGGAAGGAAGGAAGGAAGGAAGGAAGGAAGGAAGCAAGGAAGGAAGGAAGGAAGGAAGGAAGGAAGGAAGGACGGACGGAAGTAAGGAAGGAAGGAAGGAAGGAAATTTTTTATCCAGGAGCAGCCATTATGGCTGAATTCAGGGGCCATATATTATATAATGGCTGGTTCTAGAAGGAAGTATCACATCCAGATCTGGATGTAATACTTCCTTCCTTCCTTCCCATGGAAGGGCGAGCGACCCGATCATGTGCTTTACAAATCCAACGAGTATTTACACAAGGAAGTAATTACTTAAATCCAGCGAGTATTTACACAGCGAAGGAAGGAAAGAAGGAAATATAATATCCAGGACCAGCCATTAATGCCAAACGGATGACGATACAATTGTCTAAAATCTAGATCCACTACTAAGAGTTGGATGTCCCTGAAGCATTCATGCAGGCCTTTAAAGGTTGCAAGAGCCCTTCACCGTCTTGCTGCCACATGAAGCGAGATTTAACTGATCGCGCTCGCGGGTGGAAAAAATGGTTAGATTGAGATCGAGTATGTTAACAATGTTCTATGTTGAAACGTTCTGTGTCGAATATGTAACAACGTCCGAAAGTGTTAACAACGTTCTAACAATGGACAAAGCTTTGCCTTAAGGAACAAGAAATGAATACCATATCGAGATGGATTAGGGATGGTGGGAGCTCCCACCATCCCTATTGAACATGTTCTAGGTGTACACCTTGCTATAGTACAGATCCTCTCAATACGGCGGATCCTTAAGGCTTAAGGCTTAAGGCAAGCTTGTCCGGCTACCAGTGTCAATCAATTGGAAGGTCATGACATCCTAAGCGAAGCAGTAAAAGGGTTCTTACAGTCTTCACAGGGAGATGAAGTCTGGGGGCACCTCTATGCAGAGGTACATGTTAAAGGTGAATAAACCATACGAGAGAACACGTGAACCATACCTGCCAACCATCCATAATATTATATTACCATCCATAATATTAACATCTACAATACATGCCCTGAAATACATGATCGAGGAGAAGCTCCTTCAGGGTCTTAGCTTACACCCATAAGGAGAAGCTTCTCCTTAAGCCTTCCCACAACAGGTCTGCCTGGCGATCACGTAGGTCTCGTACCCGACGCACATCACGTGTGTCTCGTACCCGACGCACATCTCGTACCCGACGGCCCAAACCCATAAGAAATGGGAGGAGGGAGGCATGCAAGGTACAGGTGCAATGTTCAGGACATACATATATCCCATTTAAAGTTACTCTAACCCTTTATAAGGTCAGCCCATGCCATCCAGAATCATTGTTCTAGCCTTGCTACGCTAACTCCAAGTCCATTTTTATTTTGGACGTGTAGGCCCAAGTGTATAGCCTCCTCAACGACCTCAATAGGTTTGCCATCAAGGGGTGGTGTGGGACCCAAACTCTGGGGTAGCCAGGTCAATGGAGAGCTGAAAGGCAAAATTCTGATGCAAAGAAGAAGAATTACATCAATCCAGCCCAGAGAGCATGATGAGATGCAGACGGATAAACCAATGTTATGTGAGAACCTAGTAGGAATAATTCTATGCTATAACACGGATAACAATACTGAAAACTGTATAATGTACAATGGCCAAGTCACCGCCGTTGAAACGCTGGACGGGAAAAGGGCGGGCAAAGCCCTTATCACAGGGCCCCGGGCGGAAGAACCGTTTGTGCCTGGCATTGAGGCCTAAAGACTTTAGGCTTAAGTCCACATGAGAGGCACATTTTGTTTTTCCTCATGCCATAAACCGCGTCAGTATAGATACTGCCTCCCCGTCACTCGAAAGCGGAAATTCGAAAACGAGCGCGGACCTTGTTGTCCTGTACATGCCAACTTTCTAAATGGCATGTGGCCGTGCATATCAATGATCTGAGATGTAGAGTCACAAACATAGTCATCTTGTACAATGGGATATTCGAAATCTTAACGGGTTCACCCGAGACAGCAGCATGACGAAAAGGAGTTGTGTCCAGGGATGGGAACTCTACATTAGACAGTGGTGAAGCACTTCCCTACGAGTCTACACTGAGAATCACGAAGAGGTATGCACACCTGCATTCCTGTAATACTGCAGATGCTCGTCAACCGGCAATCCACGATAGTGGCTGTTCCTGAAGATTTAATTTTGACAAATAACAGGCAGCAGTTATGTTCAATTGGATCGGCTGTCGTCCTCTTAGCTCATGATGGAAATAACTTTCGCGCACCCTCCTGCCCGATTTCTTTGTCTCTAATGGTTGGGGGGTTAGTGCCCTTCGTTGAAAAGGCAGCGTTTTCAAGGTTGATTCCAGTGTTGCGTATGCTTGTGTGTCTGATCACTCCAATGAAAAGCCTCGCTGCGAAGTCTGTCACGGCGGGACCCTCTTGTCGCAGGCACGTAGCAGTGTCGCATTACAGCAGTATGCGGTTCCCAGGACGGAAATCCATTTTCATCGGAGCACTTCTCCTCAACCTATTAGTGTGGCTGAAGTTCACTGCTGGGGCCTGGATGGTGAGCCAAAGTTTCCTTACATAGCCAGGGGTCTTGAAATGATGACACAAGTGCAGACATGCCGTGCCAGACTAATGGCATGTCTTTGGCAATCCAAGCTGTTAAGATGCAAAGCCTGGCGTCCCATCTGTGTCTATCTAACTCTCTGGTATTTTTCGTTTGAAGACTTCATGCGTTCTCGTTTCAGCAGATCTCATCTTGCAGAGAGGGAGATGAAATGGTCAGTCGATACACATACATGCTGGTGTGCACAAACACACGAACATATGTATGATATATGCACACAGATATTGTGCAATTTGAAGTACGTTATGCATCATAACTTTACGTGAACGGAGCGAGGCATTGTTTGCAGGACCCTGGGCAAAGTGTGGATGCTCACAACCAGAAACGTCGACTGCATGAAGTGCCGGACCTCTCTTGGGATGATAACCTTGCTGGCTACGCTGAAACATGGGTAATCTACCTTCTTTATCCATGAGATGCCAAACATAATGCATCACAGACAGAGACCGCCCTGCCACCATGTTGCCCCTGCACAGTGAGGTTGTGCCGAACAAAGGGTGTATGTAGTGCTCCACCAACGAGAATCAGAACCGTGTACCTGACATAAAATATCTGAGATTGGTGAAAAAGGTTCAGATTGACTGAAAAGTGTGCAAGAATTCACATGAGTAGATGAGCGGAATGATCAAGAGGAGGTGAAAATGCCTGCAAACGGCAGTGATGGAGGAGGAACATGAGGGGTCAATCGGTTGGTGAGACCACCTTGTAAGACAAACAGCAGCAAAACCAGCAGCAGTAACAGTAGCAGTAGCAGTAGCAGCAACAGCAACAGCAGCAGGAGCAGCAGCAAGAACAACAACAACAACAACAACAACAACAACAACAACTACTACTACTACTACTACTACTACTACTACTACTACTTCTACTACTACTACTACTACTACTACTACTACTACTACTACTACTACTACTACTACTACTACTACTACTACTACTACTACTACTACTACTACAACAACACCATACCACCACCACCACCCAACAACAACAACAACAACAACAACAACAACAACAACAACAACAACAACAACAACAACAACAACAAGAACAACAATAACAACAACGATAACAACGACGACGATGACGACGACGTTGAAGGCGAAAAGAACCAGGAAAACTATGGCAACAACAACAACAACGATAAAAACAACAACAACAACAACAACAACAACAACAACAACAACAACAACAACAACAACAACAACAAGAACAAGAGCAAGAACAACAACAAATACCTTACAACAAAGGGGTTACAGAAGGTCAACAATTGTTGTCAATATTCCCTAGTACGGTATGGAAGACCACATTCTGTACTGTATTGTAACCCCCATTGCACTCGATTATTGTGCCATGGACTGCAGTCTCTCTCGATGTCACCGAAGCATTGTAAACCACTGTTGATGGCGCATGGTTTGAGCAGGGGTGAGCTTTCGGTGGAGCAGGTATCCAACTGTGTCTTTCAGCATAGTGGAGGCCCTTATGGGGAAAACTTGTACGCCACATCAGGAGGACCTGTGGATGCCTATGCGGTTGTGACGCCGTGGTATGATGAAGTTTCAAAATATGATTTCAATAACCCTGGGTTCAGCGGCGCGACTGGCCACTTCACTCAGGTACGCAAAGTTTGGGATCCAGAACACACAAGTGCGCTACAACTTTGAACAGTCTCTAGATCTGGCAGCACTATCACAATTGGATGGGGGAAGTGGAGAGCCACTTGCAAATCTGGCTCTGCAAAAAAAGCGAACAAGAAAGTGCGAAATGGCCCTGATTCTGTAAAATCATCATTTTTTGATTAATGGAGGTGTCAGAAAAAAACGTTGCACATGTGGTATCATGTCGTTTGAGAATCAAGCATGCACACAAGTATAATGGCATGTCGTCATATCAAGCGCAATGTGGACACCTGTATTATTTGGGTTTGACGTGCACGTCAATCCCAAATATCCCACGTGGGATGACCGGTTCCAAATTTCTGTGCATCGGCGGGGCCCATGTCCAGGTTGTTTGGAAGAACACACAACGTGTGGGCTGCGCTTATGCAACAGACTGTACCGCAGGATGGAGAACCATAGTGGCCTGTGAGTATGACCCTCCCGGAAACTATCTTGGCCAGTTCCAGGATAACGTCTTTCCTCCAGGTAAGCTCCGCTTCGCCCAGGCCCAGCAGTTCCATCTTGTCCTTCTGCTTTTTGTCCAGGGAAAACACGCCCTACCCCTAAAGGCTGGAGGGAGAGAGGGAAGAAAAGGAAACTTGGAATGTTGTCGTGTAGCAAACTAAATCCATACAAAGACAATGACCCTGGAATATTCTTGGTTTGTGGCGAATGTTTAGTTTTTGCATATGTAATTAAGGCAGTTCAGTTTCGGTGAACAAGGACATAATGTATACTCCCAGATTTGCAAGCTGTTGACCACCTGTACGCAAATATAAGTGATCCATCACAACAAAACTACAACCATATGTATAGTTTTTGCATATGTAATTAAGGCAGTTCAGTTTCGGTGAACAAGGACATAATGTATACTCCCAGATTTGCAAGCTGTTGACCACCTGTACGCAATTGTACGTGATCCATCAAAACAAAACTGCAACCAATCACGGAAAACGGAGGTGCTTACGAGAGTAGGTTTGTTCCGAGTATATGGGATAGCCATCTGAGACACAACCGCCGCAGTTGGTGCAAAAACAGTGTACTACCATCAACCAAGATGACTAGAGATATGTCAGGGCCTCTGACATTCACGTTCTTACAGCAATGTCATTAAGGGCAAACTTTACTTGAGAACACCAGGGGGAGTACTTGGATGCAAAATCCTGAATCAATTGGGGCTTGCCACACCCCCTGATCAAAGATGGCATTAAAGACATGCCATTGAATTCTAGCACGTCCAAATATTCTCAGAAACCGACACCAACGAATGGAGCTAGACCATCTTGAAGGGCTTGGCGGCACGTGTTACCAAAACTGCAATCAGATGCATGCAACTTGGCAGCTGGAACAGTAACTGCAGAGACATTGCCTTGGAAGTGCAAGTTCCAAATTCCCCAGCAATGTTGGCACCTATGTTAGGAGTGATGTAGTACACAGGTATGTACCGCTGTACGGACACAGATATGTACAGTTGTACGTACATACGTGTCATTGCAAAGCAGGCCACACAGCTACATTCAATGAACGCAAATGACTTGGTTGGACACCAACATCTCCATGCCAGGATCCTCCGGAGTGCCATCATTCTCAATCTAGTAGATACCATATTAGGAAGGTAATAGAGGCACTGGCGTGTTCTCATAGAAAGTACGACACGAGTCCGCGCGCGTACGCGCACTCTCACACACGCGTGCACGCGCGTACACACACACACACACACACACACACACACACACACAGACACACACACGCACGCACGCACGAATGCCCCAACAGGAAGGTTTCAAGGTTCTTACGTGGGATCATTGTTGAAATCCGGGCAGTTGCTGTTGGAGTCAGGACAGCTGTATCCTTCGGAGTCCGTACATGGGGCAACTGCGTTGCAAAACAACAACACCTTCTGCAAGGCTTCATGATAATGATTTTAGATGGGTTTAGATGTTGTTACAGATGTGATGTGAGTCCTTCAACGATTGGCTGTCACCCACATGATCGTTTTGTAGAACATCCCATTTGCCATTATCACCATAAAACATGCCACTTCCACCATCGAGATTGCTGTGCCTCACGCTCGTATTGTACGACATAGAGGAAAGCTCATTCGCCCTGACATATAAGACAAGGAGGCCATCTGGTTTTTTTTGCAGCAAAGCTTGG
>KV908454.1:250442-252942 GCA_002005505.1 Botryococcus braunii
TGCGGCGGTTGTGGAAATGTCTGCTCGGACATAGATGGCATACCTATCTGCTCGGAAGGCTCCTGCAGTATGCCACTTCTTTTCTCCTGATGGGACTTGGTTGTTGGGACTGATCGGGCTTGATTATTGGGATTATTGTGACTCTGACAGCTGCAACCGAACCCATTCTTGGTCTTGATTGCTCAGTATTGAAATTGTACAGCCTTGCAAGCTGAGTACATTCAAGTGCGCTATCTGGCTTAGAGTTCTACTAAGCACGACTGGTCAGTAGGGTCCTACTCCTGTCAAAGGGAGTTGAAAAATATGGGATTCAACCGACATTAGTTTCTAACATGAAGAATGCAAGCTCTCATTACTTCTTGTCTGTTTTTGTATTACCTTGTACGTCTCGTGGCCCTTGTAAAGCCCTCAGTACAGGTGACGCATGCACTATTCATGCGTTTACTAAAAGACATCTCGTGACTCATCTGTACACGCGGCTTACAATCCAGCCATTCTGTAATGGTTCAGATACCAACCTTCTGGAGCGCCCTAGGCCTCGCAAGTCGGTGTATTTTGCACTTCTTCATTTCCTTGCGTGCAAATGCACTGGGCCTCGCAAATCGCGCACTGGGCCTCGCAAACCAGTGTATTTTTGCACATCTTGATTTCCTTGCGTGCAAATGACCCTATTGCACACCACAGAACGCCCCTACTGCGCACCAGGTTGCAACTGCCAGCTTGGGAACACTGATCTCGCTCATGCCAGGATCTCGGGCAGATCAAAATCATGGCTAGAATAGCATGTAGCTTACCACCTGAAACTCTGAAAACACCTTAATGACTTTCTTAATCTTCTCGTGTTGCAGTCAATAACCAAGGTTGTGTTGACATCTACGGTGCGAGCTGCCCGGACAGCGACGGCAACTGCCCAGACTTCAGTGTTGATGTTAAGTAAGAAATCTGCCCTCCTGTCCTCGAGCACAGCTTGTTCACAGCTCAGGTGTCCCTTTCTTCACTTGGCATACTATTTCATTGGCCGACTACATTTGTGCAGCCGTTTCATGCAACAAAAAGTGGAGTACATGCAAAAGAGTGGTTTGGGCCGGGTATCACGATTGGGCAGAGGAATGGCCGACGTAGCATGCTGCTGTGGCAGCATCTTGCTGTGCATTGTGTGTGTGTGTGTGTGTGTGTGTGTGTGTGTGTGTGTGTGTGTGTGTGTGTGTGTGTGTGTGTGTGTGTGTGTGTGTGTGTGTGTGTGATTCGTTTTGTCATTTTTTGTTTAGTCAGTGGAAGTTTTCCCGTTTATTGTGTAGCTCAGTATGTCTGTAGCCGCCTTTTTCACATCTCCTACAAGAGTTGAATGTCTGAAGCCCAGTATGTTGGCCCTGTAAGTTTTACTGATGACCATCCAAGTGTTTGTTACAGCAACTGCGGCGGTTGTGGAAATGTCTGCTCGGACATAGATGGCACTCCTATCTGCTCGGAAGGCTCCTGCAGTATGCCACTTCTTTTCTCCTGATGGGACTTGGTTGTTGGGACTGATGGGACTTGATTATTGGGATTATTGTGACTCTGACAGCTGCAACCGAACCCATTCTTGGTCTTGGTTGCTCAGTATTGAAATTGTACAGCCTTGCAAGCTGAGTACATTCAAGTGCGCTATCTGGCTTAGAGTTCTACTAAGCACGACTGGTCAGTAGGGTCCTACTCCTGTCAAAGGGAGTTGAAAAATATGGGATTCAACCGACATTAGTTTCAAACATGAAGAATGCAAGCTCTCATTACTTCTTGTCTGTTTTTGTATTACCTTGTACGTCTCGTGGCCCTTGTAAAGCCCTCAGTACAGGTGAAGCATGCACTATTCATGCGTTTACTAAAGGACATCTCGTGACTCATCTGTACACGCGGCTTACAATCCAGCCATTCTGTAGTGGTTCAGATACCAACCTTCTGGAGCGCCCTAGGCCTCGCGAGTCGGTGTATTTTGCACTTCTTCATTTCCCTGCGTGCAAATGCACTGGGCCTCGCAAATCGCGCACTGGGCCTCGCAAACCAGTGTATTTTTGCACATCTTGATTTCCTTGCGTGCAAATGACCCTATTGCACACCACAGAACGCCCCTACTGCGCACCAGGTTGCAACTGCCAGCTTGGGAACACTGATCTCGCTCATGCCAGGATCTCGGGCAGATCAAAATCATGGCTAGAATAGCATGTAGCTTACCACCTGAAACTCTGAAAACACCTTAATGACTTTCTTAATCTTCTCGTGTTGCAGTCAATAACCAAGGCTGTGTTGACATCTACGGTGCGAGCTGCCCGGACAGCGACGGCAACTGCCCAGACTTCAGTGTTGATGTTAAGTAAGAAATCTGCCCTCCTGTCCTCGAGCACAGCTTGTTCACAGCTCAGGTGTCCCTTTCTTCACTTGGCATACTATTTCATTGGCCGACTACATTTGTGCAGCCGTTTCATGCAACAAAAAGTGGAGTACATGCAAAAGAGTGGTTTGGGCC
>KV908454.1:255442-260442 GCA_002005505.1 Botryococcus braunii
CATCTTGATTTCCTTGCGTGCAAATGACCCTATTGCACACCACAGAACGCCCCTACTGCGCACCAGGTTGCAACTGCCAGCTTGGGAACACTGATCTCGCTCATGCCAGGATCTCGGGCAGATCAAAATCATGGCTAGAATAGCATGTAGCTTACCACCTGAAACTCTGAAAACACCTTAATGACTTTCTTAATCTTCTCGTGTTGCAGTCAATAACCAAGGTTGTGTTGACATCTACGGTGCGAGCTGCCCGGACAGCGACGGCAACTGCCCAGACTTCAGTGTTGATGTTAAGTAAGAAATCTGCCCTCCTGTCCTCGAGCACAGCTTGTTCACAGCTCAGGTGTCCCTTTCTTCACTTGGCATACTATTTCATTGGCCGACTACATTTGTGCAGCCGTTTCATGCAACAAAAAGTGGAGTACATGCAAAAGAGTGGTTTGGGCCGGGTATCACGATTGGGCAGAGGAATGGCCGACGTAGCATGCTGCTGTGGCAGCATCTTGCTGTGCATTGTGTGTGTGTGTGTGTGTGTGTGTGTGTGTGTGTGTGTGTGTGTGTGTGTGTGTGTGTGTGTGTGTGTGTGTGTGTGTGTGTGTGTGTGTGTGTGTTTGTGTTATTGGTTTTGTCAATTTTTGTTTAGTCAGTGGAAGTTTTCCCGTTGGTTGTGTAGCCCAGTATGTCTGTAGCCACCTTTTTCACATCTCCTACAAGAGTTGAATGTCTGAAGCTCAGTATGTAGGCCCTGTAAGTTTTACTGATGACCATTCAAGTGTTTGTTACAGCAACTGCGGCAGTTGTGGATATGTCTGCCCGGACGTAGATGGCCCTCCTATATGCTCGGAAGGCTCCTGCAGTATGCCACTTCTTTTCTCCTGATGGGACTTGGTTGTTGGGACTGATGGGACTTGATTATTGGGATTATTGTGACTCTGACAGCTGCAATCGAACCCATTCTTGGTCTTGATTCCTCAGTATTGAAATTGTACAGCCTTGCAAGCTGAGTACATTCAAGTGCGCTATCTGGCTTAGAGTTCTACTAAGCACGACTGGTCAGTAGGGTCCTACTCCTGTCAAAGGGAGTTGAAAAATATGGGATTCAACCGACATTAGTTTCAAACATGAAGAATGCAAGCTCCCATTACTTCTTGTCTGTTTTTGTATTACCTTGTACGTCTCGTGGCCCTTGTAAAGCACTCAGTACAGGTGAAGCATGCACTATTCATGCGTTTACTAAAGGACATCTCGTGACTCATCTGTACACGCGGCTTACAATCCAGCCATTCTGTAGTGGTTCAGATACCAACCTTCTGGAGCGCCCTAGGCCTCGCAAGTCGGTGCATTTTGCACTTCTTCATTTCATTGCGTGCAAATGCACTGGGCCTCGCAAATCGCGCACTGGGCCTCGCAAACCAGTGTATTTTTGCATATCTTGATTTCCTTGCGTGCAAATGCCCCTATTGCACACCACAGAACGCCCTTATTGCGCACGGGATTGCAACTGCCAGCTTGGGAACACTGATCTCGCTCATGCCAGGATCTCGGGCAGATCAAAATCATGGCTAGAATGGCATGTAGCTTACCACCTGAAACTCTGAAAACACCTTCATGACTTTCTTAATCTTCTCGTGTTGCAGTCAATAACCAAGGTTGTGTTGACATCTACGGTGCGAGCTGCCCGGACAGCGACGGCAACTGCCCAGACTTCAGTGTTGATGTTAAGTAAGAAATCTGCCCTCCTGTCCTCGAGCACAGCTTGTTCACAGCTCAGGTGTCCCTTTCTTCACTTGGCATACTATTTCATTGGCCGACTACATTTGTGCAGCCGTTTCATGCAACAAAAAGTGAAGTACATGCAAAAGCGTGGTTTGGCCCGGGTATCACGATTGGGCAGGGGAATGGCCGACGTAGCATGCTGCTGTGCAGCATCTTGCTGTGCATTGTGTGTGTGTGTGTGTGTGTGTGTGTGTGTGTGTGTGTGTGTGTGTGTGAGTGTGTGTGTGTGTGTGTGTGTGTGTGTGTCTGTGTGTGTGTGTGTGTGTGTGTGTGTGTGTGTGTGTGTGTGTGTGTGTGTGTGTGTGTGTGTGTGTGTGTTTGTGTTATTGGTTTTGTCAATTTTTGTTTAGTCAGTGGAAGTTTTTCCGTTGGTTGTGTAGCCCAGTATGTCTGTAGCCACCTTTTTCACATCTCCTACAAGAGTTGAATGTCTGAAGCTCAGTATGTAGGCCCTGTAAGTTTTACTGATGACCATTCAAGTGTTTGTTACAGCAACTGCGGCAGTTGTGGATATGTCTGCCCGGACGTAGATGGCCCTCCTATATGCTCGGAAGGCTCCTGCAGTATGCCACTTCTTTTCTCCTGATGGGACTTGGTTGTTGGGACTGATGGGACTTGATTATTGGGATTATTGTGACTCTGACAGCTGCAATCGAACCCATTCTTGGTCTTGATTGCTCAGTATTGAAATTGTACAGCCTTGCAAGCTGAGTACATTCAAGTGCGCTATCTGGCTTAGAGTTCTACTAAGCACGACTGGTCAGTAGGGTCCTACTGTCAAAGGGAGTTGAAAAATATGGGATTCAACCGACATTAGTTTCAAACATGAAGAATGCAAGCTCTCATTACTTCTTGTCTGTTTTTGTATTACCTTGTACGTCTCGTGGCCCTTGTAAAGCCCTCAGTACAGGTGAAGCATGCACTATGCATGCGTTTACTAAAAGACATCTCGTGACTCATCTGTACACGCGGCTTACAATCCAGCCATTCTGTAGTGGTTCAGATACCAACCTTCTGGAGCGCCCTAGGCCTCGCAAGTCGGTGTATTTTGCACTTCTTCATTTCCTTGCGTGCAAATGCACTGGGCCTCGCAAATCGCGCACTGGGCCTCGCAAACCAGTGTATTTTTGCATATCTTGATTTCCTTGCGTGCAAATGACCCTATTGCACACCACAGAACGCCCTTATTGCGCACGGGATTGCAACTGCCAGCTTGGGAACACTGATCTCGCTCATGCCAGGAACTCGGGCAGATCAAAATCATGGCTAGAATGGCATGTAGCTTACCACCTGAAACTCTGAAAACACCTTAATGACTTTCTTAATCTTCTCGTGTTGCAGTCAATAACCAAGGTTGTGTTGACATCTACGGTGCGAGCTGCCCGGACAGCGACGGCAACTGCCCAGACTTCAGTGTTGACGTTAAGTAAGAAATCTGCCCTCCTGTCCTCGAGCACAGCTTGTTCACAGCTCAGGTGTCCCTTTCTTCACTTGGCATACTATTTCATTGGCCGACTACATTTGTGCAGCCGTTTCATGCAACAAAAAGTGGAGTACATGCAAAAGCGTGGTTTGGGCCGGGTATCACGATTGGGCAGAGGAATGGCCGACGTAGCATGCTGCTGTGCAGCATCTTGCTGTGCATTGTGTGTGTGTGTGTGTGTGTGTGTGTGTGTGTGTGTGTGTGTGTGTGTGTGTGTGTGTGTGTGTGTGTGTGTGTGTGTGTGTGTGATTCGTTTTGTCATTTTTTGTTTATTCAGTGGAAGTTTTCCCGTTTATTGTGTAGCTCAGTATGTCTGTAGCCGCCTTTTTCACATCTCCTACAAGAGTTGAATGTCTGAAGCCCAGTATGTTGGCCCTGTAAGTTTTACTGATGACCATCCAAGTGTTTGTTACAGCAACTGCGGCGGTTGTGGAAATGTCTGCTCGGACATAGATGGCACTCCTATCTGCTCGGAAGGCTCCTGCAGTATGCCACTTCTTTTCTCCTGATGGGACTTGGTTGTTGGGACTGATCGGGCTTGATTATTGGGATTATTGTGACTCTGACAGCTGCAACCGACCCAATTGTTGGTCTTGATTGGTCAGCGTCAAATTGTACAGCCTTGCAAGCTGAATACATTCAAGTGCGCTATCTGGCTTAGAGTTCTATTAAGCACGATTGGTCAGTAGGTTCCCACTCCCACTCCTGTTCAAGGGATTTCAAAAATATGGGATTCAACCGACATTAGTTTCAAACATGAAGAACGCAAGCTCTGATACTTCTTGTCTGTTTTTGTGTTACCTTGTACGTCTCGTGGCCCTGGCAAAGCCCTCAGTACAGGTGACGCAATCACTATTCATACGTGTACTAAAAGACATCTCGTGACTCCATCTATACACGCGGCTTATAATTCAGCCATTCATAATTGGTTCAGATACCAACCTTCTGGAGCGCCCTGGGCCTTGCAAATGGGTGTATTCTGCACCTCTTCATTTCCTTTCGTGCAAATGCACTGGGCCTCGTAAACCAGTGTATTTTGCACATCTTGATTTCATTGCGTGCAAATGCCCTTATTGCACACCACAGAACGCCCCTATTGCGCACCACATTGCAACAGCCAACTTGGGAATAATGATCTCCCTCATGTCAGGATCTCGGGCAGATCAAAATCGTGGCTAGAATGGCATGTAGCTTACCACCTGAAACTCTGAAACACCTTATTGACTTTCCCAATGTTCTCGTTTTGCAGCCATCAATGACCCAAATTGTGTTGACCAATACGGGAATAGCTGCCCGGACAGCAATGGCAATTGCCCAGACTTCAATGTTGATGTTAAGTAAGAAATCTACCCTCCGGTCCTCGAGCACAGCTTGTTCACAGCTCACGTGTCCTTTTCTTCACTTGGCGTACTGTTTCATTGGACAACTACATTTGTTCATCCGTTTCATGCAACAAAATGTGGAGTACATGCAAAAGCGTGGTTTCTGGTCGGGTATCACGATTGGGCAGGGGCAAGGCTGCGGTAGCATGCTGCTGTGCAGCATCTCCCTGTGCATGGTGTGTGTGTGTGTGTGTGTGTGTGTGTGTGTGTGTGTGTGTGTGTGTGTGTGTGTGTGTGTGTGTGTGTGTGTGTGCGCGCGCGCACGCGCGCGCGCGCGTGTGTGCGTATGTGTGTGTGTGTGTGTGTGTGGGTGTGCGCGCGTGCGTGTGTGTGTGTGTGTGTGTGTGTGTCTGTGAGTG